>JAOTOM010004915.1:370000-588502 GCA_034440615.1 Ashinkailepas kermadecensis | reverse complement strand
AGAGGGATGGCTTGCACTTCTCTGAGGAGGGGGGCAAGTGTTAGGCAAAGTATACGAACATGTCCTTCAGGGAAACTAGATAATGGGGTGGGGAGGGAAGAATTGGCATTGCCATCTCAGGGATATGTCAATAGTGACAGCATAGGCAATAGAACCTCACAGTCAGCAAATAGGGGTAGCAGTAGATCAAGGGGGCAGAGTGGTGGCTCATCCAGAGATGATAGAGCTACTCAACATAAAAAAGCCAAAGATGGTCATGGAACTTTTGTTAAGTGTATGATGCTTAATGCTCAGAGCATTCGATCCAAATTTGATGAGTTCAAGTGTTATGTTGCTGAGGAGAAACCAGATTTTGTTTGCATTACTGAGGCATGGGTCAGTGAGGGATATTTTGGGGATAACTTGCAGGACTATGAGATCCAGGGATACAATATGTTTTCATGCAATAGGGGTCCAGCAGTGAAAGGGGGTGGTGTAATGCTCTATGTGAATAGCTTATACAGTTCTCAAAAAGTAGTAGATGGGGTGAAAATGTGTCTGTGGAGTCCATTTGGCTTGATGTTGCTGTGGGAAAAGGCAACAACAATAAACTGAGGATAGGAGCTTTGTATCGATCAGGAACCTTGCCACATTCTCAGCAACTGGAGCTTGATAAGGTGATTTGTGAGGAAATCAGTAGAAACTTTCAGAGGAAATGCCTTATTCTTGGTGACTTTAATCTAAAAGGATATGAAAATGTTGGTGTTGGCTCCCATCATGTAAACTGTTTAGGAAATGCCTTGAAGAGGACTTGTTCTTACACCAGTTTGTAATGGAACCAACCAGGCAGGGCTCATTCTTGGACCTTGTCTTCTCAGATTTAAGTGATTTAGTTCAAGACTTGACTGTAGGAGAAACTCTGGGAAGAAGTGACCATAACATAGTGAGATTCAAGGCACAGGTATCAGGGACAATCAAGGATAATTTGGCAAAGATTCCAAATTTTAACAGGGCAGACTTTGCCTGCATGAGAGAGGCTTTAAGTGCCATAAAATGGGAAGAAGAATTCTTTGATTTAAATGCCTGTGAAATGTGGGAAAAGTTCAAATCCTACTTGAGGGAAATTCAGATTAGACATGTCCCCCAAAAGCAAAGGCGCAAAAGAAGGGTAGGAAAGCCAGCATGGCTTACACCAGATGTGATGAAAGCAATTAAGGCTAAGAAAGGAGCATTTAGAGTATTTAAGGAGGCTTCAAATATCGTAAATCTAAGGTCGTATCAAAATCTAGAGATGCTGTGAAGCAGAAAATCAGAGCAGCAAAGCGAGCAAAAGAATTGGATTTGGCTAGGAACTGTAATGGGGACAGTAAAAAGTTCTTTAGTTTCTACAAGCTAAGTAAAGTTTCAAGCACAATTGGTCCACTGGATGTAAATGGGACTATATTGAGTGAGGATAGCGAGATGGTTGAGGAGCTGAGCAAGCAGTTTAAATCAGTGTTTACAGTGGAGGATGTGACTAATCTGCCAACCGTGAACCACAGTTCAGTGACAGGTGATCAGATACACGATGTTGATTTCATTGATAGTGATATTGTTTTCAATTATATCAGAAAATAAAGACAAACAAGGCAGCAGGACCCGATGGAATTTATGCTAGGGTATTGCGGGAAGCTGAAAAGGAAGTGGCAATTCCACTTAGTATAATATTTTGTAGATCAGTTTCGCAAAATGAAATTCCAACAGATTGGAAAAGGGCAAATGTAGTTCCTATTTTCAAGAAAGGAGAAAGAGGGAAAGTTGAAAACTATAGGCCAGTAAGCCTCACATCCCTAGTCTGCAAGGTACTGAATCAATTATCAAGGATAGAATAGTTAGTTTTCTGGAAGGAAACAAATTGATTCAAGATACTCAACATGGGTTTAGAAAAGGGCGATCGTGCCTCACAAATCTCTTGGACTTTTTGAATTTTGCTACAGAACAATTTGATCAGGGAAATCAGGTTGATGTAGCATATCTTGACTTTAGTAAGGCCTTTGACAAGGTACCCCATAAACGGTTAATGATGCAGCTTCAGGTCCATGGTATTGCAGGTAGCATCCTAAAATGGATAGAGTTGTGGCTTTCAGATAGACAGCAGAGAGTGATGCTAAATGGTACAAAGTCATCATGGCAAAATGTTCTTAGTGGAGTCCCCCAGGGGTCGGTACTGGGGCCACTATTGTTCATTATATATGTGAATAGCATTGAATGTGGCCTAAGCAGTAAGGTTTTGAAATTTGCGGATGATTTGAAGATCTTTAGGGCAATAACAGGGCAAAATGAGCAGGTTTTGCTGCAGAAAGACTTAGACGAGCTAGTGAAGTGGTCCGAAAAATGGCAAATGAAGTTTAATTTTGATAAGTGCAAAGTCATGCATGTAGGTAGGCAGCATATGAAGGCTCCATACTTGATGGGTGGCCAAGTACTATCTGTGACTGAGCAGGAGAAGGACTTAGGTGTTATTTTGAACACAAAATTGGGGGCATCAGAACAGACCAAAGAAGCCAGGAAGAAGGCACTAAGAATGCTTGGGGCAATACAGAGGAATGTGTCATACAAAAGTGAGGAGGTCATCAGGAAGCTTTACTGTGCATATGTCAGGCCACATTTGGAATACTGTGTCCAAGCTTGGTCCCCTAGTTATGAGAAAGATTGTTGGCTTTTAGAGAGAGTACAAAAGAGGGCAACAAAAATGGTTAATGGTATAGGCAACCTGGAATATGAGGAAAGACTGAAGAAATTGAACATGTTTTCACTTAGATATAGAAGGCTGAGAGGAGATCTCATCGAGGTTTTTAAATTTGTTCATGGTCAGGAACAGGGATATCTCAGGGAAATGTTTGAATTTAACAGAAATGATGCAATTAGAGGTCATCAATTCAAAATTAAAGTTAATCACAGCAGGACAAGGTTAAGACAGTCTTTCTTCACCAACAGGGTAGTAGAACACTGGAACCAGCTGCCAGGAACCATTGTCAGTAGCAACACACTGAACATCTTTAAAAACGGCATAGACAATCATTATAAGAATAGGGGGATTGTTTTTCTGTATTCCAGGGAAGGTTGATCGACAGGGAGGAGTGGGAGTTGGGAGGAGTTTGTAATTGTTGACTGTGTTATGGAATAGCAAGTGAGTCTCTTATTAAGTCTAAATGCTTTATAACTTTATATAGGGTGTACCTAGCAGTGGATTCAGCACCTTCCTTCGGGATGTGATACTGATGAGATTGTCTATGGTAGCACAATGTGTATGATGGGAGGAGTTTGTAATTGTTGAGTGTATTATGCAATAGCACGTGAGTCTCTTATTAAGTCTGAACGCTTTATGAATTTCTGTGGGATGTGCCTAGCAGTGGATTCGGCACCTTCCTTCGGGATGTGATGCTGATGAGGTTGTCTATGGTGGCACGATGGGTGTGATGGGAGGAGCTTGTGATTATTGAGGGTGTTAGGCGGTAGCAAGTGAGTGGTGTTAGATGGGCTGGGATATATAGCTTCCTCGGAACTTGGGATAAGGGATTGATTGGGGTGGGAGTATGTACATTCTAGTACCTTTTCTAGATAGGCTTAACCCAGATGGGCCCCTGTGGCTCTTATTAAGCCTTAATACTTTATGACTTTATGACACCTGGTGCCGAACCCAGACCCGCCCGGCGTTCAATACCGCTAGCTACTAGTGCCGCCACCTATACAGTGCTGGGCTGAATTGTGCGCCACCTGGAGCCGGGCCCAGACACCAGACCACGCACAGTGACAGCAGCTGGCAAGGGGATGACGCACGGGACGGAGCAATCGGCTAAGTAAGGCCAATGAACTGCGTACATTCGCTTTGATTATGTTGAATTATGTCCGGTGCGAGGTCCAAGTGTGGTGTCGTGCGCTCGCATCCACATCAGGCGAGCGAAGACAATAAGCTTGAGAGATATCAGCGGTCCAGGTGGGCTCTGCTCACTGATGTCGTTCCCCATGCCTTATACTGTGCTAAGCAGTCGTCGGAATGATTGATACAACTAACGCACGGATTGCACGATGCTGTGAAAATCTCTGCCCACTCGGCTGTGCTAACTTGCCCAACTAGATGTCGATCCAACGATCTTCTATGTTCCATTTTCGAGTGGAGTGATTGATGCCTGTCTCATCTTTTCTTTATTTGTCTTTGCAATTTTGTTCTTTGTGTTTCTGCTTTTTGGTTAGTTAGGTAAGGTTCTTTGTCTCCCCACGATGGGAATGAAATGGAAGAAGGATATTGACCACGGCTCGCCACCGGATTCCAACTCTCATTTCCCCCATTGACGACTCCTGATGAATTCGCTCGACTCCGGTACTTCATCTCTTATGCTCGCTCTCTTGATGCCACCGCTGATCAATTCCAATCCACGCCGCTCAATTCCTTTAGATGACGCCATGGAAGCCCTCCGTGCTTCGCCAACCCCTGCTCGTCCAAAGACCACGCGTTCGGATACCCCACCAGAGCGTGGCGTAGCCAAGGGGGAGGAGAAGCTCCCTACTGGAGGGCCAGAGGGGGCCCTCCAGACCACCGCCTTTAGGGGCCGGAAAGGGCCCCTCTATGTGTCGGTACAGGGGGCCCTTGCCTCCTGCG
Organism: Ashinkailepas kermadecensis; assembly: GCA_034440615.1. Lineage (NCBI taxonomy): Eukaryota > Metazoa > Arthropoda > Thecostraca > Neolepadidae > Ashinkailepas > Ashinkailepas kermadecensis. The sequence continues at coordinate 583,884 of JAOTOM010004915.1, read as the reverse complement.
CGGATGTGAATGGCCCCTGGACCGATGAAACGGGCCCCGGGCTGACGGAAAGGGTTCCAGAATGATGAAGAGGGTCCCGAGTCAACGGAGAGTGCCCTCGGGAAGAAGTTGAGGCCCTAGGCTGAGCCAACGTGAAAAGTTTGCAGATCTATGGAAGGGGCCCCGGATCGTTGGAAGTGCCTCTAGGGTGACGGAGAGGGCCCCGATGAAATATGAAGGGCCCCGGAGCTGACGGCGGGGTCCAAGTCGAAGAAAGGACCATTCACCTAATTGAGGGGCTCAAACTTTGAAAAGGAGCCTTCGGCCTGCCGGAGAGGTTTTGGGTCGTCAAAGAGGGTCCCTGAGGTGACGAAGGTTGCCCTAGTTGCCGGAGAGGACCTCGAACTGCTAGCAAAGTTCCATGGGCCGACGGATAGCGCCCAAGCTCTTGAAAGGAGGTCTCCGGTCCGACGAGGAAGCCCTAGATCCCTAAGGAGGGTCACTGCATCAGCTAGGAGGATCCCTAGCCGCTGGAAAACCTTGGACTGTCGAAGAAGGCCCAGAGCTGGCATGAACAGACCGTGGGCCCACGGAGGGGTCGGAACCATAAAGGGATCCCTTGCGTGATCGAGAAGGCCCAAGCTGCTGAGAGGGGCTTCCGGCCGTACGGTGAGTGTTCTGGGCCGTGAAACAAGGCTCCTGAGCCGACGGAGGGGGCCCCGGGTTGAACGCGCAGGACCACTTGGTCGGCTTTGGCTCACGCTGATGGAGAGGGACTCAGAGTTGACAGCGACCCTCACGCTGATGAAGAGGCCCCCGAGCTACCGAAAGGGTCTGTACCACAGCGAAGGATTTCCGGTGCTACGAAAAGGGTCTCTAAGCCCATGGTGGTGCCCTAGGCTGATAAAAAGTAGTAGCGTTTCCAAGAGGTGAAGGGGCACTTGCTCCATGGTGAGTCAGATGGGGCCCTCCAGGCGACCGCCCCGAGAGGAAGAAATACAACCGAGTAAATTAAAACGCATCTAACAGCTTGTGTGGTAAGGGTCCTTAAAACATGCAGACGTCCACCCTGAGTGCTGGCAAGAGCCGTGAAGACAATAGAGGGTCTGTCCGGGTGCTGCAATGCCATGCCAGCAAGAAAGAGCTGTCTCGACTGTAAAGGCACCCTAACAGCTGAGGAATAAACAGGGCACTGAGGGTCCTGAGGAATAAGCAGGGTGCCTGAGGGCCACAGCTGGGTGGCATGCTCTTGGGGTTTGAAGGGCACCTGAGGGATGAACAGGATCCCTAAGTGCTGACGAGGACTAGTGAGGGCCCACTCAGAGCTGAAGTGCCCCGAGATGAGAGTTAGACATTTGATGGCATTAGACTATTGCGCGTTGTGATGGGCCCTTAAAAGCAGCGAGGACCCTGAAAGATGAAGAGAATCTCTAATAGTCAGACAAAACTGAACTGGGATTTTCCTCAAATGTAGAGCGGCCCCTAATAGATGAACATAGTCCCCAAGGAGCCAAACAGATTAACTATGGGCTGGCAATGACTGTGAGGAATAATGAGCACCCGCCCCAGAGCTAGAGAGACCTTGAAGCTAGACAGACCGTCAAGGACTGGGAAGAGCCCTTAACAGCTGGAGAGGGCCCCTGACGATTAAAATTGATCGCTGAGCGCCAGAGAGGGCTGGACTGGACTGGTATGCTCAAAACAACTTTAATTGGGTCCCGATGAATAAAACAGAGCCCCTGAGATCCAAAGAGAGTCCCAAAGTGCTAGCAATGGTTGGGATAAATAGTGAGGGACAGCTTCAGAGCTAGAATGTCCTTGATAGCTCGAAAGGCTATCGAAGACTGGTATAGGCAAGTCCTGTGCCCTGACAGTGATAGTCTTGCCTTTCCTCGTAAGGAAAGTATGTAAGGACGTAATGTACGTAATGACAAATGTACACCCCTGCTGTCTGGCCGGCTGACGACACGGCGCCGGGCATCGTCACTTCCGAGTGATGCGAACAAAGGCACCAAACTTGCATCACCTGACATCAACTGGCAGGTGATGCCGGTGTCCGTGGCAGTCTCGGCCGGCCGGCCGGGGTGGAATGTGATGACAAGTCACAGCTCACAGCCGGCCGGCACCTCGGCGGCCCGTCGTGTCTAAACAGCCGAGGTCGGCACGTGCCCAGTGCCGACGGTTTCCGCTCGGGGTCGTTCATGACCGGACCCGTCGGGTCCCTTTATTCGACGGGTCTGCACACATGGGAGCCAAATGCATTAAAATGAGGGGGGGGCAAAACGAACTTCGTTACACTGGGTATGGCCCCTGAGAGCTAGAGCGGACTGGAATGTGATGCTCCTGAGGCTTGAGAGGAACACTGAGGGTTAAACAGAGCCACCTAAGAGATAAGGATAATTCCGTGAGCTGGCAATTTTTGTTCGAAATTGTTGGGCCTGTCTCGGAGCTGCAGGAAGCCCCTGAAAGCTAGCCAGGTTTGCCAAGGACTGAGAATGGACCATGGAATTTGTTGTTGGGTCCTGGTGGATGAATAAGGCCCCTGACAGCCCGATAGGACTGGACTGGGACGTCTCTGAGCTTTGGGATGGGCACCTGAGAGATCGGGGCCCCTGAGAGCTAAGAGAATCCCTGAGAACTGGCCATGGGCGCGAGGAATACTGAGGGCCAGTCTCAGAGCTGAGATGTCATTAAGAGCCATTCATGCGGCCGAGAACTGGGAAGGTCCCATAAAAGCTAGAGAGGGTCATGAAGATGAAGAGAGCCAGAGTGTCAGAGAGGTCTGCCTGTAGTTGGGGAAACCCTCAATAAGGAGAAGCAAAATAGGCAAGGTTCGTCTGAGCTCTCTAGCTATGATGCACATTCATCCTGAAAAGTGCCGTGACGAGCTGTGACACTAAAAAGCGCCTGTCCCAGTGGTCACGGCTACCACAGCCGCGACAGCTGTCCGAGTGGCGACGGCTGTCCCAGTGGCCACGGCCGCCACAGCGGCGAAGGCGACTTCAGCGGCGGTGATCATTCCAGCGGCTCCAGTCGCACCAGTGGTGACGGCCGTGCCAGCAACCATCGCCACCTCAGCGGCGGCGCCGCCCCAACGGCCACAGCCTTCCCAGCGGCGGTGACCACCCCAGCGGTGGCGACCGTCCAAGCGGCCACAGCCGAACATAACCGGAGCTACCCAAGCAGATACGGTCAATATATCGATGGAAAATGCAGCTCAGCGATAGCTGTGATGACTGCGGTTCCAGCTCCTTTGCATTGGACCAGTGCCACGCCGGTTAATTAAAAACAAACACCAATTTACAGGATGCTGTGTGTTGGGCATTGCTGATCAGGTCTGTTGCGTGTCCTTCCCATGTCCCCAAATTTTGCACTTATTTACCCCCACTGGCATCCCCGCCTGATATTGAGGCATTATGGATGTGGTCAAAAGGCGCAAAAATGTGGGCCTCACCCTTATCATGACACCATCACTATTCGGCTATTTCTGAACGTAGGGGATGACAGAAAGACACAATCTGCATGGTGTCCATAGACATGAGCAATCGCATTTTACCCAAGCTAATGATATTCATGCCTTCATTAGATATGTGTTAATTGTTAGATATGCTAGATAGGTGTTATCCCTTGCTGTGACGACCTGTAGATCCACCTTGGCAGGGTGGGGGGCTCGCGTCCCATCTAACTTCCGATCTATGTATACTAGGATGGAACTTGGAACACTGCTTGAAAGCTCTGGGCATGGAGAGTTAAGTTTGCATTTGGATGACAGTAAGGTTACCAAAGGTCTTATTAGGTCAATATGTGGACTTTGACTTAAGTCTCTGGAAATGATTAGAGAAAGTTAGAGCTGAGGTTCTTTCGACATTGTGTTGCAAGAACTGACAATGAGTGCATTTATATCGAACATAGAGAAAAGGGGTCAAGATAGGATAGGTCAGGTCGGGTAGGCATCAGGCTTGAAAACCAAGACACTGAAATCCATCTGATCTTCAAGCGTGCCTTCGGCTTGCGCCGAGAGGTGCAGACACACACCTGTTTTTATTTTCTGAAATGTCTTCTTTTCTGCTGCGAAATTACCGTAATGTATTATCCACATGCGCAAACACCAAAGCACCTTTAGCATACTCTGTGTTGGTGTTGTGTTGGAGTGCCCATCGGCCGTCTGCTGACGCTGCTCACAGTCAGCCGCCAGCTTGTGTTGGAGTGCCCATCAGCCGTCTGCTGACGCTGCTCACAGTCAGCCGCCAGCTTGTGTTGGTGTGCCCATCGGCCGTCTGCTGACGCTGCTCACAGTCAGCCATCAGCTTGTGTTGGAGTGCCCATCGGCCGTCTGCTGACGCTGCTCACAGTCAGCCGCCAGCTTGTGTTGGAGTGCCCATCGGCCGTCTGCTGACGCTGCTCACAGTCAGCCATCAGCTTGTGTTGGAGTGCCCATCGGCCGTCTGCTGACGCTGCTCACAGTCAGCCGCCAGCTTGTGTTGGTGTGCCCATCGGCCGTCTGCTGACGCTGCTCACAGTCAGCCATCAGCTTGTGTTGGAGTGCCCATCGACCGTCTGCTGACGCTGCTCACAGTCAGCCATCAGCTTGTGTTGGAGTGCCCATCGGCCGTCTGCTGACGCTGCTCACAGTCAGCCATCAGCTTGTGTTGGAGTGCCCATCGGCCGTCTGCTGACGCTGCTCACAGTCAGCCATCAGCTTGTGTTGGAGTGCCCATCGGCCGTCTGCTGACGCTGCTCACAGTCAGCCATCAGCTTGTGTTGGAGTGCCCATCGGCCGTCTGCTGACGCTGCTCACAGTCAGCCATCAGCTTGTGTTGGAGTGCCCATCGGCCGTCTGCTGACGCTGCTCACAGTCAGCCATCAGCTTGTGTTGGAGTGCCCATTGGCCGTCTGCTGACGCTGCTCACAGTCAGCCATCAGCTTGTGTTGGAGTGCCCATCGGCCGTCTGCTGACGCTGCTCACAGTCAGCCATCAGCTTGTGTTGGAGTGCCCATCGGCCGTCTGCTGACGCTGCTCACAGTCAGCCATCAGCTTGTGTTGGAGTGCCCATCGGCCGTCTGCTGACGCTGCTCACAGTCAGCCATCAGCTTGTGTTGGAGTGCCCATCGGCCGTCTGCTGACGCTGCTCACAGTCAGCCGCCAGCTTGTGTTGGAGTGCCCATCGGCCGTCTGCTGACGCTGCTCACAGTCAGCCGCCAGCTTGTGTTGGAGTGCCCATCGGCCGTCTGCTGACGCTGCTCACAGTCAGCCGCCAGCTTGTGTTGGAGTGCCCATCGGCCGTCTGCTGACGCTGCTCACAGTCAGCCGCCAGCTTGTGTTGGAGTGCCCATCGGCCGTCTGCTGACGCTGCTCACAGTCAGCCATCAGCTTGTGTTGGAGTGCCCATCGGCCGTCTGCTGACGCTGCTCACAGTCAGCCATCAGCTTGTGTTGGAGTGCCCATCGGCCGTCTGCTGACGCTGCTCACAGTCAGCCGCCAGCTTGTGTTGGAGTGCCCATCGGTCGGTCTGTACCGAGTGGTCGTGAGCTGAACGTAACCTTTACCGGGACATCGGCCCGCGATGTCCCTGCCGGGGCTCGGTGCGCCGTCCCGTCCGCTCGGGTGACCTGGGTGACGTCACGCTGCCCTGAGTGACGTCAGTGACCCTTAGCGACTGACGGCCGTGACATGACCTGACCTGACCCAGGCGGTCGGTCGTCAGACAGTGGGTAGCGGTGACGGAGAACGGCCGCAATATGGTGAATGGTTCAATGACATTTTTTTTCTTTGTCAATCTAGGCGGATGAAGGATATTCCCGCGGAATCGCCAGGCCGGAAAGCGTTACGCGTCATGAGCAGACATATTACTGGTGGCGCCGCTCTGGTTGTGGATTTGTGAAGGAACACCACCAGAGTGGGCTATGATTAATGCCATGTTCTAGTTTCTACAAGAGGTGCAAGTAATTTCCAATTGCAAATTTGAACAACATTTAAACAAGCTCTCTTATGATGTGTAGCTCGTTTTGTTTTCAAGTCATGTCACTCTGTCACTTTGCCATCAAAGTGAAATATGAGCAATTGGCCACTCAACATCTTGTAATAAAAACGTATCATACATCTTCTGTGTGATGTGCTGACAATTTCCAATATTCTTAACTAAACGAAAATCCAACGTGCTACATTTGATATCATCTTGAAAAGCTTCCATGAAGGTTTAACCCTGTCACTTTTACACTCAATTCCAGAATTTGTGTCCCAAGTTATCACATTGTATTCCTTTAAATTGTATATCAGATGTTCTACATTACCGAATTAATTTCCAATGGTCTCAAATAAACCAGCATAAAATCACCTGCCTTCTGATGTCATACTCGAGTACTTTTATATATATATATATATATATATATATATATATATATATATATATATATATATATATATATATATATATATATATATATATATATATATATATATATATAATATATATATATATATATATATATATATATATATATATATATATAACCCTCTCATTTTTGCACTAAATTTCTGGATTTAGGTGTCGAATTATCACATTGTATTCCTTTTAATTGCATATCAGATGTTTTACATTAGCGAATTAAGTTTCAATTGTATCAAATAAACCGACATAAAAGCAGCTGCCTTCTGATGCCATACTCGACTACTTTTATAGATATCTAACACTGCCATTTTGTACTCAATTCCAGGATTTCTGTTTCGAATTATCATATTGTATTCCTATTAAATGTACATCAGATGTTCTACATTACCGAATTAATTTCCAATGGCCTCAAATAAACCGGCATAAAATCAATTGCCATCTGATGCCATACTCGACTACTTTTATAGATATCAAACCCTTTGACTTTTGCACTCAATTCCAGGATTTCGGTCTCGAATTATCATATTGTATTCCTTTTAATTGCATATCAGATGTTTTACATTAGCGAATTAAGTTTCAATTGTATCAAATAAACCGGCATAAAAGCAGCTGCCTTCTGATGCCATACTCGACTACTTTCAACGATATCTAACACTGCCATTTTTTACCTTTTAACATGCAGCTTTCCGGCATTATTGAGGTTCTGGCATGGCTCGATGCACGTCAAGCGCCGACGGTTGCTGCTCAGAGGATCCGAAGGGCCGCCGAACGCTGGCACGACAAAAAGTAAAGTTCCACCCTTCAACAATACTAAGTAACATCGACTCTGTCACGCCAAAATGGTGTAGGTGAAATTCACGGTTGTAGATGCATTCTTTCCATTCAACGCCCATAAGCGTAATATTCTTAAACAATATCGAGAAAACCTGTCGGGCTCAACTCCAGTGGTGGCGGAACTCATGCCAGGCACATTGCCTTTCGCTTCAAATATGAAAATATACCTGTAATTTTGGCGTTGGGGCCCATTAACATTCAAGGAATGGCACGAGCCCCCAAGCGCGCCCCGCCATTGAATGTCGAGCGGTCGGGGACGGGCCGCTGGCCGCTGGGTCCGCCGGCTATGGTGGAAAATAGTTCCATAAGCCAATACACAAAGTAACAATATGCGCAATATGTCACTGTAAGTGGCAATGAAATTGACGTCTGAAGGCAAGCTAACTTTCATAAATGCACTTCGCATCATATTTTATGGAGAAAGAGCCTCATAAATTGAACTATATTCTTCGCGCATACACTAGTGAACATCCGGGCGCGCTTGTCGCGGGCGCATATTTCAGAGTCCTTGAATGGCATCAGGAACCTACCTGTTCTTTCTTTTCGTGAGATCCCCCGATGTCCGCATTAACATTGCGTCTGACGCCTAACGTTCCAATCAAAATGGGTTGAATAACGATAATCGTAAGAAGGACAAGAGTGTTTTTTTTTACATTCCATGTACTTGGTGTCGCCTTTAGGAACCATGCTTTTTCACCCAGCACTTCGTTTCCCGTTGTGGATAAACACTGCTCTGAAACACCGAGACAAACAATTGGGACAACGCAACGTGTTGCAACAACGTCAATTTGTTGTTTAGTATTTTTTTTTACAAAACATACTCAATTGTTCTATCTCTGGCAGCATATTTTCTGGTATCTCCGAACGGTACAGGCCCAGATGCGGCACCACATGTGGTCACTGTATGGAAAGGCAAATTAAGTCCTGTATAAAATACGGGTGGCACCTTGTGAGGAAGCAATGCCAAATACAATCATGATGTTTTTCACCTTGCATTATTTTTCACGAGGTGAGAATCTGCTATGAGCACATAGGATCCCAGGTGTAGATGCATCAATTGATGTCAAGACCATCATTAATAAACACACACACACACACACACACACACACACACACACACACACACACACACACACACACACACACACACACGCGCGCACATTTTTTGTCTTTAGCAGAGGCAAAGCGCCATCCGCTAGAGATTATTACGTTAAAGACAGGGTTACGTTAATCCGGCTTATGTGGCATCCGGTTATATCAAGTAAGCAAGATAGGAAAGATGAGACGCCGGCAAGCAAGGAACGTGGCGAAAAGGGCCGATACATACATATACAGGTAGGACATACATACATACATACATACATAACAATCAGGACATTTGGAGGGTGGACAGCTTCATCGCCTGCGGAGAGGCTCCACTGCCCACCTGTGACCTGTAACGAAGCGGAGGCCCGGCGCCCAGGAGGTCAGGCGGAGGTCAGGCCCGACCTTGTATGTGTAGGTGTATGTTTAAGTTAAAGCTTGAAAAAACCTGAGAAGGAAAAACCAAGCTGCTTGGAAAACCCGTAGGTAAAAACCAAGCGCAATTTATAAGGAGAACTGTTCGCTTTGGCCAAATTGGATCGGTCTCTGCCTACCTAGTGTGAAATAACCTATATGTATGTGTTTTTCGACGACGGAGAGGAAGACATGTGTAACGAAGTTAACGGAGCGTGCAACGTGTCATATAGCTTTCAACTTCACATCAAATCAGCTTGAACCAGGTAACGTGTGCCAGAAAAAAACGAAAAAAAAGAAGGAAAGTCAGATCAGTTCGGTAAGCTTGGTGTCATATAAAAAGCGGAAAAGTAACTCGAGGAGTGCCGGGTGTTCATCCCCGAGGAGAGCCCGGAGCGAGACACACACACACACACACACACACACACACACATATATAAAAATATATATATATACATGTATATATATATATATATATATATATATATATATATATATATATATATATATATATATATATATATATATATATATATATATATATATATGTATATATATATATTTATATATATATATACATATATATATATATATATATATATATATATATATATATATATATATATATATATATATATATATATATCATGCTTTTTTAATCAACTTCTTTGGTAGGTATATTGCACTTTGCACATCTAATACACACTGAACAGTTGCGGTAGGAACTGTCCATTCTACAGGCGTTCAATACGCCCAGCATGAAACAGTCGGCATGGCACCCTACAACGCTCCGACAAACCCACAAGCGTCCGACCGACCCTTGCCGGCTCAGTTCTGCTGCCCTACGCTAGATGGCAGAAGCTTCGTCTGGGCAGCGCATGCACTGACGAGGCACGCACAAAAACAACATCAAGCCCCGCCACGAGTTTGGCGACCGATACCGCGCGGCTTTGGGGAGGCCCCGCAGCCTGGTAAACAACACACCACGCAGAGGGAATGGAAGAGGCGCGCCGAGGTCAACAGACCTGAGCACTTTCATGGTACACCTTTCGCACGACAGGGGCGCCACGGACGCAGCGTTTCGGCCGACACGATTGTGGCCGGCGCGCAGCAGCGGATACAAACAATGGAACCATTCAGTTGTAAGAGAGTCCAGTAGCTTAACTGTGTGAACGGATAACACGCAACGCACCTCCGCTATGTCACCAAATGCACGTGCCTTCACTCGCCGGCCATCCCCACTCTGACGCCACCCGTCATGCCTACCCTAACGTTGCGTCATGCGCACCGTCACATTGCGTCATGTCTACCAGTAACACTCCGTCATGCCTACCAGTCACATTGTATCATGCCTACCAGTTACATTCCGTCGTGCCTACCAGCCAGTCACATTGCGTCATACCTACCGTCACATTGTGTCATGCCAACCGTCACATTGCGTCATGCCTACCAGTCACATTGTCATGCCTACCAGTCACATTGGGCCATGCCTACCAATCACATTGTGTCATGCCTATCAGTCACATTGCGTCAGCGCATAATTCCCATCTGACAAGGGTTCTCCCATAATTCCCATTCCCATTCCGGAAAGGCTCCCTACACCCGGGAAGAGCCCCCAGAACCGATAGTTCGACGACATGTGCATGCTTGTCCAAAATATCGCCAGGGATATGATGTACTGGCTTAGTTAACAATCGCGATATTTGTCCCCATGCCTGACCAAAGGCTTCTTTCCATTTTTTTTTCGACGTTAAACACGCATTTCTTGACCTCGAGATATTTGCGGGTGTGCATCAGAAAACATAGTATGGTTAGATTGTCGTACTTTCCCTTACTTTCCCTTACTATGCCAAATGCATTGCTTCCCCAATATGATTACCGTATTTATACGCTTGCAGGCCAATATGTTATTGTGCGAAGTTCCTGGAAATACATTTTGCACATAATTTGCGAGAGCTCTAGGAAACGCTCCACGCCTCTTCAAAAGTACTGTGTTTTGGAATACTGCCATAGCATATGTTGAACATTTTACAGATGACCAAATACTGAATGATTCAAAGTTTGGTATCCACTTGCCTAGTCATAATTGTCCTGCTCCCTTGATTGATGATTTAACTAATGGGCATCAACCTCTGTGTTTTAAGCATTGTGTTGTAATCATCATCATGTTGTTACCGTCAATTGTCAATTGAAAAAGGGAGTCTTGATAAGAGGTCTATTTTCAATCCACGTTCTGGGAGTGAACGAGGCTTTCCAAAGTGATGTGAACATCCTACATGACCTTAATGAAATAAAAAATCAATTGTACTACTATATGTGCAAAAAATGAACGTAATTAAAGAACTGGCCTTTTGACCGAGTTTCAGTTTATTTGACCGGGCCTCAGCCGGGCTTAGTTCCATCAGACCGACCAGCCCCGGTTTTTGGTCCCAAAATGTTTGGGATTTGCCACCTCTAGTGTAGGCACCAGGTGGTCGTGACCGTTATGTGGGTACGCTAAGCTCTCAGTAAAAAATATGCTATAGAGCTGGTATTTCCCGATCGGAAGGTGGGTTCAGTGTCAGTGCAGCAAGCTTGCGGTTAACACTGACTGATTCTGTAAAGCCTCACCAACAACAGCACGAGCTAACTTCATTACAAACAAATATTCTGGCTGCTAGGTCGATACCGGCTTAGTTCATAGTGTAGACGGCCTTGGTGTAGACTAGCTCTTCACCGAAATTGTTTCTTGCTCAGTAGTGCTATCCATAATTGCAATATTGGAACCAATATGTTTATTTTAACGTTGAAACTTCAGAAATAATATGGAATATCAGTAGTTTTTAAAAGTTGCATCAAAATCTTACACGTAACTAGTTGCCTTCCAGATTTTAGGTTCTATGTCTATGTTCTATGTCTAGGTTATTGGCCGCATGGATATCCACGACGTCCGTGCGACATTCTGAAGAGTGGTCCGGCAGGTTGTCACCCCCACCCCTTCTATAACACAGTGCAATTGATAGATCTAGCATATGAGGTAAAATGATCTAGTAAACGAGGTGACCTAGTTCCATCGACTGTTTAATCATATTAAAAAATACATTTTAGTACACTGGAGGGCACACATCAAATCAAAATTTACTTTCCTTCATATTCCATCATTTTCCCTACTTTCTCATCAAGATATATGACAAAGAAGTGCACCAAACATGAAGTTCTAGAACCATGAAAATTTGATCAGCTATGTTTACCCGGTTACCCTTGAAAACCGCCTCTGGTTGTGACGTGTTTTAACATACTTCAGCTTGGGACACAGCTTAGAACAATAGCAAGGAAGCGTACCAAGGTGACAGGTGGCAGAACCCTGCGGCGGCTGCGGCAGGGTCCACTCATGTGGCACAAACAAGCTGAAACGAAAAGCCAGCTAGAAGGCCACCACTCAGGCGTGGCATTTGGGATTTTGTGCTGGCATGCCACAGCAAGCTTGCCACATGTCCCGAGGCTCTTGGGAATCAACCCAACCCCTGTCATATCCTGGATTTTAATCGGATTTGTGGGGCGGGGATGACCGAGTGGTTTAGGTGTATAGCTCTGGGTAACAAAGAACCTGGGTTCAGCACTCGCACCGTTCGGGACATTTCCCAATCCAGCGGCCGTGAATGTGCATAAAGTGCGTCACGAATCACCCAATAAACAAACAACAATCGGATTGGTGTTTACATTTGTATTTGCAAGTTTCGTTCACGTTCGCGTGATTGGCCGCATGGATATCCACGACGTCCGTGCGACATTCTGAAGAGTGGTCCGGCAGGTTGTCACCCCCACCCCATCCTCGCCCCTGTACGGGGGTGCCATCCTCGCCCCTGTACGTGGCGTGTGACGTGAACCGGTACCGTGTCGTTGCAGCAGGTGGCCGCGGTCGCCCGGTGACCCTGAGGTGGCCGGCCGGCCGGCCGCCGCCGCCGCCGCCACCACCGTCGCCGCCGCCGCCAGTCGGTGTGGAGTGTCTTGGCCGGCAGGCCGCGGTCTTCGCTCTCCCGCGCTCCGTGTGCCTGCGTCCGGATCTGGAGTGCAGCACACGCTTCAGCACCTGGCTCCCCATCTGTGCTGTTGGGCGTCGCGGTCATTTTCTCGCTGCAGACGTTCAGTGCCGATAATCCACTCTTCCAGCCACCATTTCCTAGCGTTCTCTTCCCGCTGTAATATTTGGCTTGGAACGCCCCTTAAGCACTGAACTCACGGACTTGAGTGCATTTCCCTCGTCTACTCACGGTTCGGGAGTGCTTCCTCTTCACTGACCCACCACCAACGAACATCCTCTCCTCTCCACACCAACGAGCGTAAGGTATCCTTTTCGCCGTAACTAACTTCATACGCCAACGGTCTGTGAGTGCTCTCCCCTGACCTTGCCCACGTGCTCCCGTGAATTGTGAGTCATGGTCGCCCCCATTATTTACTCGGTGAATGACGTCAGTGACGCCGAGGCTGACAGCCTGCGGCAGAAATTCCTGCAGGCCATCGAGCAGGACGATATGCGAGGTGAGCATCGGCCCGGCACTGGTCCATCCTTGATGAAACTTCCCGGTATGCGGGAATTTTTGAAGCGAATAATCACTGGGTGGGTAAATTAGTAACAAGGGTACCATACTGAAAAAGGGCTAACTTTATCAATAATAGTGGGATACTTGAGAGGGGCAGGGAGAAAAGGTCACAACGTATTGGCGAGAAAATCAAATGGTAACATGGTAAGCGTCCTGTTGATGCTGAGACTGCACAATTACAGATTTTGCATGACTCACAAAGGAAGCATTCAGCTGATGTGGTAATTTATGTCTGAATAGTTATTTATTGATTTTAGTCTTCATATGCAAAACATTATCCTCACTTTATTATTATTAGTATAATAATCATTAGTAATGTCCCAAATATTATTATTATTGTTATCAATATTAGTATTATTATTATTATTAGTGGTGGTGTGTAAAGAACATACCAAACTTCATCGGAGATCGTCGACGAAATAAACATTTCATTCGGCATGCTCTACATCGCGTATTCGGGCTGCGCCATGTCGGTCATTGGCGCAGTCGGTCAGGGCGTCCGCTTTCCGTACGGATGTGGGTTTGAATCTCGGTGCCGGTACACTTTTAACACGATCGCACAGTCGTTAGCAGTCGGGGCCGTTGGTTAATGTTGCACTTTAGATTACTCTACACTATCTATGAGTTGATTGCTGTAATATTTGTCCATGAAAGTAAGGAGGAGAAATACTCTATGCTCATGCAATGAATGTCCAATTGGACCATCTGGAATTGGCATCGTGAAAGTTTGTCTCTGGAAGGATGCTTTTGGCTGAAAAAGTTTGAGGGGGCATTCGGGTGCACTGAAGGTCAGACTTCTTTCAATGCACAACTCTGGCCGAAAACCTGAGAGGACACTGGGGACACATGCCCCCAGCGTCCCTTGTATCCGCCCTGTCCCAGAAACAATTGAAAGGGATTCTGATGAACTGGAGCCACTGAGATGGTTCCATGATAGCTTCACGCTGCCCCGCGGTAAGACCTCTCACTTTCTGCAAGCATTCAACTTTTGGTATCTTCGAACCAAAGTGGTCATACACCTACCTCACAGCGAGGGTTTGTGACCCCATGAAGCAATGCATCCATATCCAGTTCAAGTTGTTTATTTCAACAGCCCGGTTCCGTACGCACCACATTCCGTTACATTTCGAGTGCAAGCAACGCTACCGTAGGAAGTGCAAAAGATCCCTGGTCAACATGCCTCTCGCATAACGTTCACCGGGGGGAGGGGGGGGGGGGGTCGGCCACGTAAGATCGGAAACTAGAAGCACACAATTTGGAGGAATTACGGCTGTAGTGAACTCGCTGCAGTATACATTTCATGACCCCAGGTCAATGCTTCAGGGTCAAATGAGGTCACAATCGGCCTCCACTCCACCCCAGCCGGCACCGCCCTTACGTACAGAAAGTATGCACGTTCCACTGCCGAACGGTAGGTAGAGTAGTTCCATAGTTAATTTGATAGATAGTTTGATATATAGATAGTTTGATTAGTGGCCCAGCCAGGATTCTCCTAAGGGGGAGGCCGGACCCAAAAATGTAATGAAATAGATGAAGCTTGGGCGATCGAAGCCCGCCGAAAATTTACGTTTTCACGAATTGTTCCGCGAAACCACCAATTGTTATGGGGACACATGGCCGGAGGGGCGCCACTTCGAAAATACATTTACTCCGAGGAGCCCATCTGGCTGATAAAAAAAACCTGGAGGGGATGCACTCGAGGCTTCCGAAGGGGCACCTTTTGCTCTAGGAGAGGCACCTCTGGCTGACAAATCTGAGAGGGAGGGTATACTCCTGCCTTGTCGGAGGAGAGCATTTCTTTCGAAACCGGCTCGAAGCCTCTCCTTTTCCTCTTAGAGGGGCGCCTCTGGGTAAAAATCCGACTGGGTGCACTCGAGCCTTCTCAGAGGGGCGCCACCTGCCCATGTGATGGTGTACACATGCCCCCAGTGCTCCCCTTGCATCCGCCCCAGTTCACGTGTATTGTGTATTCATGCGCTTTTGTGCAATCTGTAGGTATATGTAAACTTCACATGTACCGACTCACATTGTGAAGCAATCTTGGCAGATGTGAAGCATTGCAAAACTTATTGGATCCGAATGAATCCGTTTTCCGTTGTTTTTTTTTGCCGTGTGAAATCCGTTCTTGAATACAGCCTTGCCATCGGCCAAATTCGATCCCTGAACCGGTTTTATAAATGAAGTTGCACTCATGCGCGACACATACACCTCACAAAAGCTATGCGGCGTGGTTGCTGTGAAGCTCGTACCATAGCAATGGTCGGGCACAAACACAATGGAAATCCTATCAAATACCTGCAGTTCAGTCCAGTAGCAAAATACGTAGGTACATATAGCGCTGCTCTATGTGTTGGAGTATTATGCAGCTAACAAGTGCTGGAGAAGGGGTGTGCGAAGTTGAAATAGTGCTGACCTAGATTTCTTTTTTCTTCAGAAAAGTACCATTTGCGCAGTGACGTCACCATTGTACTTTGACCGCCCTAAAAATGTGTGTGGGCTGGGTGGGAAAGGTATGGGAGGCTATGCTTGTGGATCCCGCCACTCCTATGATTATGGTTTCGTGCTTGCAGACGTTGCGTTAGTTTCCGACAAGCTTCTTAGGGAATTAGACGAGACGTCCTCGGCCCATTTGGGATTACGAATCCACTTTCTAGCAATCTCAAGTTGCCGTTCCCATCTCAAGGTGATTCACTTTGCACAACTTGTTGCTGATGTTGCAGCACCACTTCAGTCATTTGATAATCTCGAGATGGATATAAAAAAAAGTGGAGAAGTCGAGGAGTTATTATTGCTCCCACAAAACGCTGATTTTTGTTCCACTGTTTGCACGAATCGCCATCAGCTCCTCAGCCTGCAGCAGGAGCCGATCCAGAAGCCCGGTTTTGAATCGTTTGCGAGGGCCAATAAAAACAAATTCCCCTATTTGGAAAAGCTCTTCAGATTTCAACCACTAGCATTCATCGGATGTGCTTTGAACAAGGTTTATATTATCAAACTATGTTTATATTTATATATTGTTGTTATATTTAGAGACAATGCCATTTTAGTGCAAAATTTCGGCGACAGTCGGTCTCTTAGGGGCCGTGACCTCTACGGTCCACCTTAGACCCGCTAGTGGCCTGCAGGACCATCAGACTACACATAGGAAGACGGCAATCAAGTTTTATTGCTTAGAATGATGCGACAGGCACTTCAATGTCCTCCAGAGAAAGCCGTCTTTGGGCGTGGTTCGGTACCGATGTGCGATTCTAAGCTTCGACCAGATTCGGACTGCAGAGCGTCGCAGTCTCCACTTATGGCCTGTAGTAAACCAACCGGCCATGTAAGAAGACTGCAGCACAACAACGTCCGTGAAGTCGCCAGCACAGATTGCCAGCCTCTGACAGCTCTGGGACCGCCCGTGTCTAATGCATTTCGAAACTAACGTGTCTACGCAATTTCATGCACAAAAAGACAACTGTCATGTAGGATACAAAAAGAAGTATTTGATAAAATCTACTCCGGTTCGAAATTGAAAGTCGGTGCCCAGCACGTGCATGCGTAGCTATGCCTCCAGCGGGTGTGTACGGCGTCTTTTTTATTGGGTAGTTCACGACGCACCTTATGCACAACCACGGCTAATGGCGCAGCCCACGCTGTTTCGCCGGTGGGCAGCGGCATTGGAAATGTCCCGAGCGGTGTGAGTGTCGAACTCGGGACCTTCGTATCCAGAGGTCAACACCTTAACCACTCGGCCATCGCCGTCCTTGGATGCCGCGTCCTGCCCCGTCAAACGTCGCCTCGTACGACTCAACCATTGCCGAATTTCAGCACATCGGTGTCACTGTGCGAATGCTGAAACGCATTTGCGGATCCAGACTGTCATTTGAAGGAGGGAATTCAGGAACGGTTCAGGACCAATCCTGCTCAAAGCAATATCCAAATAAGGGGTGGAGTTTCTTATGCTCTTGGTGGGACCTGATCCCCGCCAACGTTGCTTTGGCCCTACCAGCTTCTTGCTCCTTAGCATGGCACCCTATGGGATGGGCCCCACCAACGAAATTGGCAGCAATCTAGTGCTGTGAGGGAAGCGATCGTTTCCTCCATGCATTGAGCCCGACCAATATTTTACCAGCTTCCCCACACATTGAGCCCGACCAATATTTTGCCAGCTTTCTCTCACATTAAATCCAACCAATATTTTGCCAGCTTCTCCACACATGGGGCAAGTAAATTCAATGCATTCTTATTTGTGCTTCCCCAGCTGTATTGGACTCGTGTTTCAAACGTAATAAAATGGCATTCGTGATCGCTTAATGTGGAAATTGAGCATCTCTTAAGCAATCTCGGCATCGGGGACGAGTGGTCTAGGGGTAAGATGCTCGTCTCACAATCGAAAGGTTGTGGGTTCGAGTCTCACCTGTCGCTACTCTTCGCCCGCAACCAATCGGCGTGAGAGATTGGCGACGCTACATGACTCAACGGTCGACGTGTCGTAAAACCAATAACCAACCAAGCAATCTCGGCATATTGGCGAGATAAGGAAATACTTTCAGGCATTTGGACCCTCGTTTCCAACATCGAATTCGAACACTCTTCACCAGGAGTGTAACTTTGTCTTTGTCTTTTTGCATACTTTTGGAATGGCTCATGCCACTCCAACTTTCTTTTGAACTACCCCAATAAGGATTTGAGCCATCCCAACATCCCAATTGTTTTGAAGAAGAAGGTAACAACCATTAGAGCAACAGCGCACATTGCTGGTAGGGCCAAGGCAAGGCAAACATGTCCAGAGACAATTAAGTCGTTATTCTCTTTCTTGCTTACGTGTGTAGTGGAGTTGTGCTCCAGCTGGGAGCTCAGAGCTTCTTGTGGCTTGAGTGATAGTCTTGGGCAACCTCGTCCGAATCGCGGATACTTGGTTTCCAAAAAATTGCTGCCTCCATTAATTTGATTTTCGAATGGCAGAGGGCGGCAGCCGGTCGCCTGCCTGGCCACGTGAGCTCAGTGACTGGTCAGAACAGCTCGACAATCCACCCTCATCGACAATTCCTGATATATACAGGTACAGCCGGGCGCCTGCCTGGCTGGCCACGTAAGCTCAGTAACTGCTCAGAACAGCTCGACAATCCACCCTCATCGACAATTCCTGATATATACAGGTACATATGTAAAGGTATATGAATATGCATATATATATATATATATATATGTATATACGTAGACATAGACGCCCATACCGCGTGAACTCAGCCTCCTCCGTGATCGTCGAGCCAGAACATGCACTCGCTGCGAACGCCTGGCCGGCAAGGGTTGGGACAGGACCGTGTGAACCGTAGTTCACGCACTCACTGTAACGTTACTCGAGCGGCGTCCCAGCTCGCTGCCGAGGCCACCAGTGGGATGACCACCCGCGGGCATGCAACACTCCATGGAGCACTCTATGTAGCAAAAGCAAACAAGCTGACTGTAGCATGACTCAGCGTTTTGTACGGTACTGTTGTATTCCATAAGCTCCCGAATATTCATGGCCTGTATGTAGCCATGAGTGAAACATTCTGAACAATGCTGGCTTTGGCTGACGTATCCCCGCTGGGTACTTTTGCACTCGTTTCAAAACTGGCGTTCGACATGCCCACACAAACGATATTGTGACGTGTGAGCATGGACCTCAACAAGCCTGAGTACCTGTGCTGCTGACGCCGACCGCTGGTCGCAGGCACGTACGACTGGCTCTGCCGGTGGTGTCTCACATGAGCCGGTGGTGTTTCACATGAGCCAATGATGTCTCACATGAGCCAGTGGTGTTTCACATGAGCCGGTGGTGTCTCACATGAGCCAGTGGTGTCTCACATGAGCCAGTGGTGTTTCACACGAGCCGGTGGTGTCTCGCATGAGCCAGTGGTGTCTCACATGAGCCAATGATGTCTCACATGAGCCAGTGGTGTCTCACATGAGCCAGTGGTGTTTCACACGAGCCGGTGGTGTCTCGCATGAGCCAGTGGTGTCTCACATGAGCCAGTGGTGTCTCACATGAGCCAGTGGTGTCTCACATGAGCCAGTGGTGTCTCACATGAGCCGGTGGTGTTTCACATGAGCCAATGATGTCTCACATGAGCCAGTGGTGTCTCACATGAGCCAGTGGTATCTCACACGAGCCGGTGGTGTCTCACATGAGCCAGTGGTGTCTCACACGAGCCAGTGGGGTCTCACATGAGCCAGTGGTGTCTCACATGAGCCAGTGGTGTCTCACATGAGCCAGTGGTGTCTCACACGAACCAGTGATGGCTTACATGAGCCAGTGGTGTATCGCATGAATCAGTGATATCTCACATGCGCCAGTGGCGTCTCACATGAGCCTGTGCTGTCTGCTGCAGCCAATGGTGTCTCGCATGCGCCAGTGGTATCTCACACGAGCAGGTGGTGTCTCACATGAACCGGTGGTGTCTCACATGCGCCAGTGGTGTCTCACATGAACCAGTGGTGTCTCACACGAGCCGGTGGTGTCTCACATGAGCCTGTGGTGTCTAACATGCGCCAGTGGTGTCTCACATGAACCAGTGGCTATCTCACATGCACCAGTGGTGTCTCACATGCACCAGTGGTGTCTCACATGCGCCAGTGGTGTCTCACATGAACCAGTGGCTATCTCACATTCACCAGTGATGTCTCACATGCACCAGTGGTGTCTCACATGTACCAGTGGTGTCTCGCATGCGCCAGTGGTGTCTCACATGAGCCTGTGCTGTCTCACTGCAGCCAATGGTGTCTTACATGCGCCAGTGGTATCTCACATGCGCCAGTGGTGTCTCACATGCGCCTGTGCTGCCTGCTGCAGCCAGTGGTGTCTCACATGAGCCAGTGGTGTCTCACATGAGCCAGTGGTGTCTCACATGAGCCAGTGGTGTCTCACATGCGCCTGTGCTGTCTGCTGCAGCCAATGGTGTCTCACTTGCGCTTGTGCTGCATGCTGCAACCAATGGTGTCTCGCATGAGCCAATGGTGTCTCACATGAGCCAGTGGTGTCTCACACGAGCCGGTGGTGTCTCGCATGAACCAGTGGTGTCTCACATGCGCCTGTGCGCATGTTGCAACCAATGGTGTCTTACATGAGCCAATGGTGTCTCACATGAACCAGTGGTGTCTCACACGCGCCTGTGCTGTCTGCTGCAGCGAGTGGTGTCTCACATGCGTCTGTGCTGTCTGCTGCAGACAATGTGCATCCATCGGACGTGCTCAGGGCGTGCACAGACCCTCTCTGGTGCAAACGCTACATGGCACATGGCGACCTGGACCTGGACAAGGCTTTCGGGTACATGGTGGGGTCCGTCAAGTTTCGCCATCACATGGGCGTCAACGGTAAGGCGTTGCTTCCGGTTGGAGGTTTTTCATGGTTTGTTGATGGTTTTGTCGTTGGAGCATGCTGAATTGCGTTGAGATGAACAAAAGTAGTCTTGCTTTGCTTTGCTACATGCCCCAGCGGCATGTAGTCGTTTGGGGAATGCACACAGCTGTCGGTATGTGGTTCACATACCGGGAACAAAAGTAGGCATGTAGGACACATGTCGGGAACAAAAATCGGCGTGTAGTACACATACCGTGATCGGTGTCATTATCTCTCTGTGATACTCTGAAATCCAAACGCCCCTCTCCAGGGGAATTTCTCCCAAAACACTGCTTTGAACCATAAATAAGAGCCCACACTGCAGCTCCAGCTGAATGTTTCGAACATGACTAAGCTACGCGGTCTGCATGCTGTTCAACTCGGCGCTGCACCACTCCTGGTCAACTCCCCGAATACCTGGCGCTAGGCCTTTGTAACCGACACCAGCCATATTTGTTCAATTGTGAGCGGACTTTTCAGTGGCATTTGGGGAATGCCAATATGGCAAATATGATACCGACTCATCGTCTGACTGGTTGCTGACTGAAATAACTGCTCGCCTTAAAAAGAACACCAGCTGAAGCCTCATAAGGTGAATAAGCCTAGTTTTAGATGGCGATTAGCCGCTGCATTGAGGATGTTCCTCCATTGCTATGTTTGTGCGTGACAGGACTACCGCGAGCTGTGGTTGTGGGGTGTGCGTGCTGTGCGTGTGCGCGGCAACTGTCTAGCGGAGGATTGGTTTGTGACGGTGAGATTGCGCACGATAGGCCGTGGCCCGACGCAAGAGAAGTACCGGCTTGAGAACAGTCTCGGGGTGCGGGGTTTGTAATTCTGGTTAGGTCACTCGCGGCCGTCGCATCATTGGGACAGCCAGTTAAAGTCATTAACCGTCTGGGCAGGGTTTGGACACGAGTAATTTGCCAGAGCCTGGACGTAGTTGGGGCGCGCCCGTGGTCTGAGAACGCTTCGATGGAATTTGTGCCAGCGAAATGTAATAGAAAATTGGCGGCTTTCGACATATCTCATGAGATTGGGACGAGGGCACAGCAGAAAGAAGGAGCGCTATGAACAAGTATATCCACATACCGCTATGCACACAATGAATAGTGAACAGAATATACAAAAGTGCGGGGATAATTCATGAGTAAAACATCAGGTACCCAAAGGGAGGGTCGAAACGTACACGGTAATACACCGGTCCTCAACGTTGTACCAATTTTGATTTGCTAAGCTATCTCGTTTGATGCCTAAGTTCAGTCAGCTAAGACTGCTTTCATGGAATGATGTTCAAAACCGGATTTCGGCCGTTCTGTAGAAGACGCTGCTTGCATATTGCAAGCGCCTTATTTTTCGCCACATAAAAGCTGCCTGTTCCCTGTAGTAACGCTGGATGTGTGATGGTGTGCACAGTGTTCTATGAAGCAACAGCGGCTGTTGGCCGTTGGAGCGAAGGCTATGTCATAATCCAACTGGTAACATTCGACGCAATCCATTGAAGTGTGACGTCATATCGCGATGCAATAACGTCAGGTGGGCGCTGCACGACCACGCAGTCGATGCGACCCTAAACCCCAATAACCAACCAACCAATAACGACAGGTGTGGGCCATGCAGTCGTGATGTCTTGTGTGGCGTGACTCGAGAGTTTGAGCGCCCTGTCCGACAAATCCGGTGCTGACCCACTCTGCCGTATCGGATCAGGAGTGTACGGAATCACTTGCTTAACACGCGACTCAGGAGAGAGCACGCCTCGGGAGCGCATGACTCGGGAGCATTTACGGTCCTGTTCCGAAGACACGCTCCGAAGTGTTTGTTCTGCGTTTGGCAGACTTGACCCAGGAGTCGGTGATGACCGAGTTTTTCGAGAAGGGCGTCATCAGCGTACACGGCCGGGACCGGGACGGCGCCCAGCTGCTCGTGTTCCACGCCATGCTGCACGAGCGCGCCTCGGGCGACAAGTTCGAGCGCGTCAAACAGTTCCTCGTCTACTGGGTGGAGAAGCTGGAGAGGTGAGTCAGTGGCACACACCGGCTGCGAGGGCCGGGCTCCTCAGAGTCGGAGGTGGTCAGATCGGCGCCTCCACGCTGGTCCGAGAAGTCTGCCGAAGTGGATCAAACGCAACCGGGTCTATAAATTTTTTTGAAACTAACGCTTTTACTTCGCTAACATTACGCATGGATACATATAAGACGCACACGCACGCACACGCACACACACACACACACACACACACACACACACACACACACACACACACACACATACATACATACATACATACATACATACATACATACATACATACATACATACATACATACATACATACATACATACCTACATGCATACCTACATGCATACCTACATACATATATACATATATATATATATATATATATATATATATAAGATATACTTATAAATATGCTTACATATCTTTGCATGTATACATACGCCTGTGTCATTAACTACATATCACTATTCGACTAGTCGGTTTCGGACGACTCAAGGCCGACTCAAGGATCACTATGTAGTCACAATCAGCCTCAGCACGGTCACCATCCAACACACCACTCGTTACGAAATATGAAGAGACACGAAGGAATGTTCCGAAAGATGTTACGAAAACGACGTCCGGCGACAAAGCCACCCCATGATTGCACCATATCTATTGGCGGCATGCTGATCAAGCCTGTGACTAACACCGAGCTCCTAGACGTCATTGTGCACTCCAGCCTTGTCCGGGAGAGACTTGTCACTTCAACCTGTAGGAATTGCTACGGAATCCTGATAGCCCTGTCGAAACAGTCGGCAGCCCTGTCGGAAGGCGTCAAGAAAGTGTTGGTGGATTGTGTGGTCTGTTCTTACATCTACTACGGCTCGACCTTATGGGAAGCTGTACCTCCACTATGAAGCGCAAGCTGTAGCGCGTCAGTAACTACAGTGCCAGAATGGTGACCCCCCAGCTAACCGACGTGACCACATCACCCCAGCCTTACGTCAACTACAGTGGCAGCGCCTTCAACCACAAGCCCGTGCATCGCCGCGGGGCATCAAGTAGTCATAAGTTAATTCGCATTTGATACTTGTTTCCCGGGGTGTTCCAGCATGCTCCGTTATAACTTCACTCAGTCTAGGCATTCTGTGATTAGCGATACATCCTGACGCATAGCAAGCGATAATCTATGTATCTAGTCTATGTGTGTATCTATTGTGACGTCTTCGGCAGCCTTGGCTAGAGGGCGACGAGGAAACTTCCCGTGGACCCGCAGTAAGGCAAATGGCGCTTAAGCCTCTACTGATGTTATCTGGCAAAGTTCAGGTAACTCGCTTGGCTGATAGTGTCGTGAAAATCAAGCAGAGTGTGGGACACCCTGCAGTAAAGTAGAGAAAAGACACCCATGTAGGGAAAACGTCCAGCACACAGCAGAAGCATCAGCACAAACCTGGTCGTTATAAATTAAACGGCAGGCGATGAGGTGACAAACCTAGAGAGATGTAACGAGCAGGATATCATGATGTCGTGAACATAGCGTGATGCCGTATGCATGGTATCATGACGCCGTGGTATCAACATCCTCGTCCCTGATTTACACGCCACCGCTTATTGAGTGAAATACAAGAGTACGCACGCTACCGGTTTGGCAAAGTAGGAAGCATTCTACGATGCAGCTACACGACTGCGTATGTTTCCATTTTCCACCCTGGTATGCTCCACGTGCAGTGACATGAGTGACGACTTGCCGGTTCCGGTTTTCTGTGCGCGACGATTCGGATGATTGTCACCCGAGCACATGTATCGTGCCGTGAGCCGCTCGCAGCTCACACGGCCAGCCGGCGCCGCGGTGGCACTCTTCCAGACACAGCTCTCGGTACAGGGCTCAGCTCTCGGCTCTCAGCTCTCACAGCTCTCACAGTTCTCACAGTTCTCACAGTTCTCACAGCTCTCACAGCTCTCACAGCTCTCACAGCTCTCAGCTCTCGGTACAGCTCTCGGCTCTCGGTACATCGGTACAGCTCTCGGTCTCGGTCATCAGCCCCACATGTCAGGCCGTACATGAACCTGCACGTGAGCATAGCACTCCCGGATCTAGCAGGCTGCCCTAATCTGTCGCTACTCATGACGGGCCGGTCGAGTGAAAGCGACACGAAGGCAGCGGTCGCCGGCGAGCGTTGCCACCGGTTGCTGCTGGGTTTTCTTGCCGGCTGTTGCTATCGACATGTGCCTCTGATTTAGCAGCGGTCGGGGACCAACACATGTGTTGCTGATATAGCAGCGGTCAGGGTCAGGCACAGGACCGACATGTGCTGCAGATCCAGCAGCGGTCAGGGACCGGCACAGGACAGACATGTGCAGCTGATCCAGCAGCGGTCAGGGACCGGCACAGGACCGACATGTGTCGCTGATCCGGCAGCGGTCAGGGACCGGCACAGAACCGACATGTGCAGCTGATCCAGCAGCGGCCAGGGACCGGCACAGAACCGACATGTGCAGCTGATCCAGCAGCGACCAGGGACCGGCACAGGACCGACATGTGCCGCTGATCCAGCAGCGGCCAGGGACCGGCACAGGACCGACATGTGCTACTGATCCGGCAGCGGTCAGGGACCGGCACAGGTTGCGCCGCGCCGGCTGTGGCTGCTGCTCAGACACATCCGGCTGCGGTGCGGACGTCGAGTCGGCGCCACCCCAGCCGGCGGACGTGCCCTTGATAGTAGCGACACGGGGCAACGTTGCGACACCGGCGCACCGCTCCAGGAGCCCGCCTGGGCGGCTGTGTCCGCATCGATCCCGCCGCATGCCGCAACGGGGTCAAGGTCATGTCAGCCAGCGGCCGGTCGATTGTGTTTCGGTGTGTGCACCACAGTGTCCGGTTTGGTCATGCCGCTCCGTGGTGACCTATGGTGTACCGTTGGTGCTGACACGCCTTCAGTTCCAAAGGGTTCCAATGTACATGCACGCTTTCCAGAACGGTCGATGCATATATATATATATATATATATATATATATATATATATATATATATACACAAATACACTGTTGATTGCATGGTATATAAAACGTCTCTGGCACTACATAATCAGTAGCTTATCTGTAGTCGATGCGCCCCTAAACCCCAATAACTAACTAACGGAGCCTGGTCCAGTGGCTGGCCGGCAGCCCCTTGTCGGCACGCACACCGAGCGGGTGGACCCACCGCTCGGCGTCGCTCCCCTCGCGTCGGCGGCACTTCTGTGGCGACCTTGGAACCGCGGTGAGAGGGCTGTGGCGGAGGTCAGGTTTGGTAACAGCCGCAGGCGTCAGCACACAGGCGACACGATCGGAAACGGCTGAAACTGGCTCGAATATGACTCCACTCAATGGCGCACAATGATGTAGTGATTATAGTCATTCAACACGCTGGTTGGAAACATGCTAAATACGGTGTCAAACTAAGGAATCGCAGCATTTCGTCCCATTATACAAACATTAGGATTCTAGGGGACTCGTGTGCTGCTTTCGGATTAGTCGGTGATGTTCATCCCACAGAGTCGCAATTGCTTTGAGCCCCAAAATCCAGAACCCAATATTGACCATGCGTTGTTTGCTATGCTGTGCTATAGGGCACTAATGGGATGCTATACAATCCTGTAGGATCATGCGACTCCTCTTTCGACGAAGTTTCAGAATATTCGCCACGCCATACAAAAATTTCCGACGCGCTTCGTGCGCGAGGTCTCCATAACATTTTTTGGTGGTCCCCCACTAAACAAATTTCTGGCTGCGACCCCAGGGCGCAATGCCCTATAAGCAGGGCATTGCGTTCACTGCAGCACGTTCACACAAGCCGTTTTTGATTTATTCATACTGCAATGGCCCAATGGGTTGGAACCACCTTCCTCCGTCTTGCGCATGTTAATACCAACCTTAAGCAAAACATTTATTCCGCAGCGAGCAGACTGTTATAATGCTAATAATTTTGACAACCTCGGCAGTGGGATAAGTGCAAATTGCCCAAATGAGGTTTCCCCATAGTCCCAATGCAAGCTGGCTGGCACTTCGCCATTACTTAGACCCTGCTGGAACGTATGTAAATGCACCTTTCTGTTGCTGTCCTTGCTCTCAAGTTTGTTTTGGTGCTGAGATTCGGAGGAAGAACTTTTTTTTTACATCGTCGCCAGGAACCAAGGCTCCCATATACCGCGTCATCGCCAGGAACCATGGCTCCGATATATCGCGTCGCCACCAGGAACCATGGCTTCTATATACCGCGTCATCGCCAGGAACCATGGCTCCCATATACCGCATGTTCGCCAGGAACCATGGCTCCCATATATCGTGTCGCCACCAGGAACCATGAGTTCCATATATCGCGTCATCGCCAGAAACCATGGCTCCCATATACCGCATGTTCGCCAGGAACCATGGCTCCCATATACCGTGTCGGTTCCTTCGCGTTTTTGACCGTCAGAAAAAAGAAAGCAAGATGCGAACTCGACATATAATTCTTCAAAACATAAGCATACCTAAGCATACGCACGTGAGCAGCGCGGCCACTGCCTCGGCGTGGACACTCATTTGCTATCGGAAACTCTGCCCCTCGCTAGATGGCAGCACCACCAGTCTGTCACTTTTCTTATTGTTCTGATCGAGAGTGGCCACTCAGACGAAGCCTTGTGCGTGACTAAAGTGCGCACCATGTGGAGGGTGCCGGTGGCGGCCGCGTCGGCCGGAGCGTCGCGGTGCTGCACTACAGTCGGCCCACGCTCCGCTGCGGCATCAGCCTCAACTCACGACCACCGGTCGGCACACGCGTATCGCTCACAATCGCACTTGGAATCACCTACCTTGGAATCACCGACCCCGGCGCACAACGAGACGCAGCCAGACATGACGTCACGCGATGCGAACACGTGGCTCGGGGCCGCACCAGCGCGCTTCCAAGCACACCGGCGCTGTTTTTATTGCAAGGTCGTAGCTGTCGCTTTGTGTTTTATGTATTAAAGCAGCCTGATTGCGTTCAGGAATGCGACTTTTCAAGCACACCGTGACGTGTTTGGATCAGATATGCGACAAGTGTGGAACTGTGTTCTAATTTATGATTTAGGTACCTGATGTAGACAGCCGCTCCAGCCGTTCCACTTATTCCATCTGAGTCGGGGGCAGGCAAAGTAGGGGGGTGGGGCACCAGGGGCATATGTCCCCCGCTTGGGAAGGTGACACCCCTTCGGCCGGTAAAAGATGCCCTTCTTTGGAGATTTGAGTGCAGTTCCGCCCCCCTGTCCATGCATTTTGATTTAGCCCCGCTCAACGGATCTGCAGCCGATGTCTCCCCTCCGAGGAAATTGCACCCCTGCAGGCCCCGCATCCCGCATGCATATTCCTAGATCGGTCCCCGGTCTGGG
This sequence comes from Ashinkailepas kermadecensis, assembly GCA_034440615.1. NCBI lineage: Eukaryota > Metazoa > Arthropoda > Thecostraca > Neolepadidae > Ashinkailepas > Ashinkailepas kermadecensis. The sequence goes on along the minus strand of JAOTOM010004915.1, from coordinate 555,852 downwards.
TCTACCCTGAGAAGTCATGACCAAATTCGGATTGTGGTTACCGAGGCTTTACCTTCAGGATATCTGCCGCACATATGATTGAAATGTCAGCTTACGGATAGCGTCGGATCGAAGTCACACATTCCGATGGATGGCGTGACGCCGTCGATTTTCCTACTTGGACTCGCCTTTAGCGGACGGGGTATTTTATGTTCGCAGCGGAACAGACGAGCCTCACTGATGCATAATTAAACCAGCTTGATTACCGGACCGGACATTACCTGGTGCAACTCCTCGGCCGGCGGCACCGCCGAATGTTGTACACGGCTGACAGCAGAGTGACGCGATAACCGGCCAGCCTATGACTCAAACTGTGACTGAGCCTGCCTGACCGTCGTGGCGTGCAATGGCAATGTGCACCATGTGTCTGCATGCCATCTGTGTGCAGCATGCGTGCTCACACGCATGCATGCGCACCTCTGCGCACACACATACACACGCACATACATAAACACATGCACACACACACACACACACACACACATGCACACGCATGCTGCACACACACATGACATGCGCACCTCTGCGCACACACATGCACATACAAATGCACACACATATGCACGCACACACACACAAAAAAACATGCGCACACCCACATGCACATGTGCATACAACCCGCCTACCGCATGTAGCGTGCTGCTTTGAGGGGAGCGGCGGAGCAGCCGGCTGCCGCACGGCGACTCGGGTCCCATCGCTGCCGGTCGACACGTTTTGAAACCGCACAGCTGTCGTGTCAGAAGTTGAGAAACCACCCGCGCTGCTGCACGTCATGTCATGCCGCTCCCGTCACTGGCCTGGACACAGTCACTGGTCTGGACCCTGTCACTGGCCTGGACCCCGTCACTGGTCTGGACCCCGTCACTGGTCCGGACCCCGTCACTGGTCCGGACCCCGTCACTGGTATGGACCCCGTCACTGGTCAGGACCCCGTCACTGGTCAGGACCCCGTCACTGGCCCGGACCCCGTCACTGGTCCAGACCCCGTCACTGGTCCGGACCCCGTCACTGGTCTTGACCCCGTCACTGGCCTGGGCCCCGTCACTGGCCTGGACCCCGTCACTGGTCTGGACCCCGTCACTGGTCCAGACCCCGTCACTGGTCCGGACCCCGTCACTGGTCTGGACCCCGTCACTGGCCTGGGCCCCGTCACTGGCCTGAACCCCGTCACTGGCCTGAACCCCGTCACTGACCTGGGCCCCGTCACTGGTCTGGACCCCGTCACTAGCCTGGCCGGTGCTGCACAGTGTGGACTGAGTGCGGCCGCCGCCTGAGCCTAGTCGCCAGACGTGTACCAGCACTGGTTCTGAACGGTACCGCCTGACCGAGGGGCATGTTATGAACGACACCACTTAACGGAAGGGCACGTTATGAACGGCACCACTTGACGGAAGGACACGTCACGAACGGCACCACTTAACGAAAGGACACGTAATGAATGGCATCACTTGACGGAGGGACACGTCATAAACGCACCACTTGACGGAGGGACACGTCATAAACGCACCACTTGACGGAGGGACACGTCATGAACGGCACCACTTGACGGAAGGACACGTCATGAACGGCACCACTTGACGGAAGGACACGTCATGAACGGCAACACTTAACGGAAGGACACGTCACGAACGGCACCACTTGACGGAGGGACACGTCATAAACGCACCACTTGACGGAGGGACACGTCATGAACGGCACCACTTGACGGAAGGACACGTCATGAACGGCACCACTTGACGGAGGGACACGTCATGAACGGCACCACTTGACGGAGGGACACGTCATGAACGGCACCACTTGACGGAAGGACACGTCATGAACGGCAACACTTAACGGAAGGACACGTCACGAACGGCACCACTTGACGGAGGGACACGTCATAAACGCACCACTTGACGGAGGGACACGTCATGAACGGCACCACTTAACGGAAGGACACGTCACGAACGGCACCACTTGACGGAGGGACACGTCATAAACGCACCACTTGACGGAGGGACACGTCATGAACGGCACCACTTGACGGAGGGACACGTCATGAACGGCACCACTTGACGGAGGGACACGTCATGAACGGCACCACTTGACGGAAGGACACGTCATGAACGGCAACACTTAACGGAAGGACACGTCACGAACGGCACCACTTGACGGAGGGACACGTCATAAACGCACCACTTGACGGAGGGACACGTCATGAACGGCACCACTTGACGGAAGGACACGTTATGAACGGCACCACTTGACGGAAGGACACGTCATGAACGGCACCACTTGACGGAGAGACATGTCATGAACGACACCACTTGACGGAGAGACATGTCATGAACGACAAAACTTGACGGAGGGCATGCCGCGAGTCGGCACAGCGAAAGAAGCGCTCAGGCAGCAGTTGCTGGCCTGTGTGAAAATGGTCATACCGGCAGTTATCGGTTGGCATCGAAGCACGAGTCGAGAAAGGCTCAAGAATGGCAGAAGGTGGGAAAGGGACGGCGTTTAATACAAACAAAACGCACACTTTTCCATTGTAATTCGGCGCATTTCTGAAGAATGGCGTTTTTGCCGTGCAAGGTAACTGGAGCCACCCCCGAATACCTTGTAATGGTACCTTGTGGGCTTCCTATGGTCTTCGTGGGGCCTGGGTCCCAACATCTTTACCTAAGCCCCATCAACTTTTTGCTCTCTTAGCATGGGACCCTGTGGGATAGGCCTGATCAGTCAAATTCGTAGCCTTGATGCATTGGGTTCCAGCAATAATTTTCGAACTTCTCCACCCATGTCAGGAACGTACACAAGGAATAAGCAAACATCCACATTTTGTAAGTAACGATATGACATATACTAATGTAGGAAAGTCCTTATTGGCACGCGAAAGTCTAGCAACCTCTTGTTCGCGATAACTCCAGTCACGAAAGTACCATTACCTTTTGCTGCCCTGTATTGCACTGCAGCACTCCACGATCACACGAGAACTACAGCCACCGTACAGTACGTTCTCCTTGGAAGGTAAGCCGTGATACTGCCTTTCCTATAAATTTAGAAGTTGAATTTAGTTGGGAAGCGCGCACGCGTAGCAGCGGTCCGCTCGGTAAGAGTATTCAAGCTGGACTGCTGGGGCCGCACGGGCGCTAGTGACTTCGGAAGACCCCCGATCGCGGATTGGTCAAGGGCCGCAGAAGCACACCATGACGTCACATCCATGTCGACGGCCTTCTAGAAGGGGAAATAGTCTATTTCTAGTGGCGGTGACGATGCGTTACGTTTACGGTACACTTTTACAATCGCAAGGCTTACGGGATTATATAAATTACGGTTACGGGACAGCCAAACGTATAACTTTATGTGAACACAGTTACATCTAGCATTAACGACGGCGGCGTGGCGCGTCGGTCGGTTAGAGGTCACGTGGCGGGCGCCTGGCTTGCGGGATGTTAGCCGGAAAGAGGGAGGGGAGGTGCAAAGTCCAACGAACGGCCTCGTTGGGTTGGGCGGTGGCTGCTTACGTCGACACCCAGACCGGCGGACGCCAGTCTCGGAGCCGGGGACTTGTCGCGCCACGAACGAAGTGGGTTGGGGCTGAATTTATGGGATCAAGACGCTCAAAAACTAACTCTCTTACACTAAAGTAACACCAGGGTTGCAGCTTTGCATGTTTTTGTGAGGGCGCTTGCCCCCCCCCCATCCCCCATATTTGGCCGTGCCATCACACAATAATTCAACTTTTAACATGCAACACTATTTGGTACTCCCTCAGAATGTTTGCCCGCCATTACCTTCATGCATTGTGCCCTTCCAATATTTTCCAGAAACCTACACGTACCTATAAACAGGGGCGTAACCAGGATTTTCTTAAGGGGTACCGACCCCAAAAAGGTAAAGAAAAACGGATCGCTTTCGGCGCTGTTATCAATTTCTGGTTTGGAGCAGTGCAAATCTCAATCTTTGATTTGATCTAGTGTATTTTTGATTTCTCAGGAGGGGGGGGTCGGTCCCCATCCCCATCCCCGGGCGCGCCTCTGCGTATGCATAGCATAGCTATGGGTCAGTGGCAGATCAGGGGGGAGGAGGGTTGAGGGCATGTGCCTCCCCATGGGAAGGTGGTGGCCCTCCGGCTGGGAAAAGGCTCTTCTCCGGGAAGGCTCGTGTGGAGCACCCCATCGAATTTTTCACCTAGAGGCGCCCCTCTGAGAAGGAAAGTCGTCCCTCAATGAAGGCCCTAGTGGACCCCCTCTCAAATTTTTCAGCCCGAGACGTCCCTCCGGAAGACCTGAGTCCGCCACTCTCCTCGAGTTTTTTTTTCAGCCAGAAAAATTTTATGAGCAAAATTGAACAAAATTGTATAGCAAGCAGAGCCGCCGGTGCTAGCAGGGGTTCATCTGGGTCAGCTATCCAGACTCTTTATAGTGATTATTGTAGGGGTGTAACAAGAGGAGGTAGCGCAGCCTCTACATCGATGAGAAGCTGCACCCGCGGACTATTGATGCGCATGTCCAAGATATTCAATAGCACAACTTCTTGTACGATTTTTTTTCCGGGCAGGTAAGCCCTGTGGTGAGTCTTGTGGTAAACCCTGTGGTAAACCCTGTGGTAAACCCTGTGGTAAACCCTGTGGTAAACCCTGTGGTAAACCCTGTGGTAAACCCTGTGGTGGCAAGAGACTGTGTCACCGCTTGGTGGCTGAACTTAAAGGTCAATGGGCTCCGGAAGAGGAAGCGCGGCTATGCAATCACGCATGAAGGGCTCCTGGAGCTGACGAGCTCTTCTGCTGCTCGGATTCGTCCCCCAGGGAGGGACAGAGGGAGGGGAGGGGAGGGAGCCCTTCTATGCCTATCTATGCATGAGTGCTGAATTCACGTCCAGGTATCCTCGATCCGACGAAGAGTATCCGACGACTCAACCTTGGGTGATGACACACTCAAATACAGGACCCAGAAGAAAATCTTGGGATAGCCCAGCTAATGTACTGGAAACGTATTGGAGGGAGTGATACAAAGGCTCTCATCAAAACATCTGACTGTTGGAAGCAGTGCCCTTGAAGTTGATGTTTCGTTGAGTGGAGGGGGAGAGGGGTGTGTTAAAAAATTCAACTGATATAAAAAAAGCGCAAACATATGGATAATGCCCATTAGTGAGTTATTTTCTATGACCTTTGTTGATTGTTTGATGCTGGTGATGTCCGTAGTGTACATGTTGCTTTTATCAGTGGACAGTGCTGCTGCTAGGAGCCATGAGTGCTTTAAAGACCCAAAGCCACCCATAACCTGTACTCAAATAGCAAAAATGTCACTTAGTGATGTCAAAAAGAAAAAGTTATATTAAAACTTTGTCATTAAATCTGGGCCTCCACTCAAATTTCAGAATCTCACGACACTGTTTGGAAGGGTTCGACCGAATATTGAACGAACTGGAGTACCTCCAAATAGACAGAAAATTTCACGTGTGTTCCATAGCTTTAGCAAATGTTATCCCACTTTCTAAAGGTACAGAAAGCATAGTGGGGCAAGAAGAAACGATTAGAACGTTATCCATGGCAATCAAGAGTGGGCGGGGTGAACTAAACTGGGCAAGCCCGCGGCTTTCAGCAAGTCGGTGAATTAACTAACAGCACGGTCAAGCTAACCAACTAAGGAAAGACAGTTAGGCAGCTATCTCGTACCCGGCCTGAGCAGCCTTGTCCGGTCTGCACCAGCTCACTCAGAGCGGCTCGTCTCCTTCCCCACAGACAGGAGCGCGGCAAACGGATCTCGATTGTGCTGGACATGGACCAGGCCGGTCTCGCCAGCGTTGACATCGCCTTCATCCAGTTCCTGATCAACCTGTTCAAGCTGTACTACCCCGATATGCTGAACGCCATCATCGTCTTCGAGATGCCCTGGATCATGAACGGTGGGTCGACCCTCGGCACCGCCCGCCGGCGAGTCGCTGATAAGTCGCTAAGTGGTGCTCTTGAAATTATTGAAAACAATCCTTGGAAGCGATCGGTAGAAACCTCCGGCCGACTTGACCGATGCTCGGGATTCAGGAAGACCACCTGCTGTGATTAGACAAACGGAATGGTGAATGAGCATGTAATATGTCATGAGTATGTTTCCACAGGTGTATGTAAAACGAATCCAAATGGAGACGAAAATAGCAAGGACTGGCAGGAGGTTGGACGATAGCTAATGGGTAGGAAACTGAAGAGACGAAGGCGTCAGCACGGCCAGGTAATTCTCCGGAGAGGGGTGTGGACATATCGGCTGCGTGGAATCTTATGTTCGATCTGGCACACAGACCTCAGCATGATGGAGAAAACGCCTTCTGGGGCACGATGGGAGGGACATGGCTCAACGATCATACACTGGAAATGCTTCCCGGAATGGAATTGTCCTTTTCTCTTGTTGGCAAACTAATTTTGTTTTGCGCGTGGACGCCTCCATGCTAAGCTCGGGGGCAGGTCATTAGAAGAGGTGCCAGCTCTTGGGCGGTAGGCAGTTTCCCCTCTGATCATCTGGTGCGCAGGCCCACACACGAGGCGATAACGCACTTTAATTAAATGTCGCACGCCTGCGGCAGGAGGATGACACTTTTCTGACGCAGCCGGCCACACGTGGCGATGTCGGCAGTCACCACACGTGTCGCGTGCCGCTTCAGTCGAGGTCGTACACAAGCGTCAGTGACGTCATAACCAGCACAGTCATGCCGTGTGCGCGATCCGACTGGTTCCCGAGTCAGTCGTCGATGACAGCCCTGACGCCTGCACACAACACGGGCATCTCCCGTCCCGCAGGCGTCCCGCTCCCTGCCGGACTAACCGGCTCCGGCGAGCGCCTCCCGTCAATGATAACCCTGGCGCGTACACACAACACGGGCATCTCCCGTCTCGCAGGCGTCCCGCTCCCTGCCGGACTAACCGGCCCCGGCGAGCGCCTCCCGTCGATGACAACCCTGGCGCGTACACACAACACGGGCATCTCCCGCCACTTTATACCAACAACACGGCATCCCGCGGCGTCCGCTCCCCGGACAACCGGCCCCGGCGAGCGCCTCCCTCGATGAAACTGGCGCTACAACTTCCGTCCCGCAGGCGTCCCGCTCCCAGCCGGACTAACCGGCTCCGGCGAGCGCCTCCCGTCGATGACAATACTGGCGCGTACACACAACACGGGCATCTCCCGTCCCGCTCCCTGCCGGACTAACCGGCCCCGGCGAGCGCCTCCCGTCGCCCGGTCTTGGCGGCGCGCTGCGGTCGGGCGCCCCGGAATTTTGCGCGTTCGTGCTGGCCTTCGGCGCAGCTTAGCGCGGGAATGTGGCGCGGCCGCAGGCCTTGCTGGGACAGAAAATCAGCGCAACGCCGAATTCTCAGCGTCTTCCGTTGGACGTTTACGATTGAGTGCGTGCGTACGCTCGTAACCATGGCGACGGCACACGCTACGGCCTGAGGTGGAGTGAGCGTGTTGCGATAGGTCACGGCGGAATATGTACATCACCGGCCGCGGTACGCCTCGAACTGGTGACTAGCTTGTATATTTAAATATACATGCATATATATATATATATATACTCAGAGATTGATTGCGAGCACGCAGACCTTACACCTTGCGGCTTTGCTTCTGCAGCTGCCTGGAAGATCATAAAGCAAATGCTGCCGCCCAAGTCGCACCAGCTCATCAAGTTCGTCTCGAGGAAGGACATCGACAGTGTGATCGCGCCGGACCAGTGTCTGGCGCGCTGGGGTGGCACCAGCACATGGAGCCACGCGTACCGGCCGGACCAGTGCCAGATGCCGCCGTCACCGTTTCTCGGCCCGCCGCCAGGCTCGGTCAGCTGACTCACGTGCGGCATGCAGATGTGGCCGGTACACATTACAGCGTGTGTGTGTGGCGTGTGGTGTGTGCTGTGTGCCGTGTGAGTGTGAGTTAGTGTGAGTATGCATGTGAGTTTGAGTGTGCGTGTGAGTGTGTGCGTGTGCATGTGTTGTGTGTGGTGCGTGTGCTGCGTGTGCTGTGTGTGCTGTGTGTGCTGTGTGTGCGTGCCGTGGCGCACTGTATGTGTGCTCAGATTGCAATGTGTGTGGCAGTGGTGTATGTGGCAGGGACCGGGCTCTGAACGACATCTGCGGGCATTATGCATCACGATTATTTGTTCCAAACTTGCGCCCACATGGCCTTAACCGGTACATGGCCATGGGAACATTCGGCGAATTACGACAGCTTGATTGGGGCTCTCTTGATGAGCGTTCTCGTCATCACATAATCACACGCAGTCATTACAGAAGCATTGGTACCGCTGACATCCCTGGAGAGATTCATTCGCTGGTTCCTGTGATTAATAGCACCTTGAGCCTGACGCCAGACAATGGCACCTGAAGCTGAAGCCTTCCCTCGTTTCAGAAGAAAGAAGCAGCAGGCGGTCAACGGAAAAATGCACCAGACCTCGTCGCCTCCACTGGTTCTTCCGCCGGTCCCCCAAATAGTTCATCAGGCGATCACTCGAAGGATGTTTTACACAGCTCATCTAATTCCCCTTCCAACCATTCCCGTAAACATCCATCTAGCAGCTCTTCGAATGGGCCCTCCAACAGCCGCTCCAACGGACTATCCAGCAGCACGTACAGGGATCCCTCCAACAGTCCCATCACTGTCTCCACCAGTTCCTCCAGCAGCTCCTCCAGCCTCGCCACCGACGCCGTCCGGGGAGCGGCCGGCCTCGAGGCAGAGGACGACGCAGGTGGCGCCGCAGTTGGCACAGGACGGCCCCGCTGGCCGGCGGCGGACGACCACGCGCCGGCGGTGCCGCTGCGCAGACGTGCCGTCAATCGACGCAGTCCGCCGGCGCCGCCGCGGCCGACCACCGGTCTGGACAGGATGCTGCAGTACCACAGCACGCTCGACATCACCGCCGGCGCGGTGGACGACCGGCACAAGACGAAGGTACGCCCCCCCCCCACAGCGCTGCCGTCACCCGGCTCTGACAGGCTGCACTATGTCATCATGTCATGCCAGCAGACGACTAGTTTGATGATTATTGCGCTTTGGAATTACGCCTTGTTATATAAGCGAAATGGTATTACGTTCTGTGACGTTTTGGAGTTCTTTTTTCAATCGTCCATTGTAGTTGAATATAAAGCATTGAACTGCCAACGTCTGCTATTATTCGGTCAAATTTACCCGTGATTTGCAATGCACACTGGTGTTAGGCTTGCCGTGAGTGTTGTATTAACCCTCGTCGGGCACGGGGGTCTCGAGAGCCCCCTTCCAGGTTTTTTCCTCGCGAGTGCGTCCGAAGGAGTAGACGCAGAGACACCACATTTTTAAGTAGCTTATTATACATTTGCTTGCATATTTTGTAAACATTTCAGGTTCAGGTTATCAAAAGTTATTGACCTGGATCGGGTCAAAGGGAGTGAGTTTCCAAAATATTCCAAATGTCACCAATCGGAGTAGTTGCAGCACATAAGCACGAAACTCGGAGCATTCTGTTATTCATCAAGACGAACAAACCCCTATCTGGAAGTGCTGATTAAGGTCAAGATTACTCACCTGAGGTCAAGTTAATTTCTGCATATTTTTACTGTATTTAGTGGGATAATTCGGAGGTAATTCGTCATGCCAAAGATAATGCAGAGCATGACATAATAATTATGGGTTAATTTAAGTGGCAAAGGTCAATGACATAAGGTTAGGTAATTTATGTATACACAATGCCATCTTATGCAGAATGTCGCTGTTTCTCGCCAAGTGATACCTGAATTCGGTTTCAGCGCCGTCTAAGTAGTGTGACATGAGATTGGATGACAAACGAAAGACCTGAGATGACCTGACCTCGTGCAAACTGACCTGATTTAACCTGACCTGACCTTTCTTTTGAATTACTTCACATGCAGCGCACATTCAGGGAAGGCTAAAGAGTTCTATTTATCAATTTTTGCATTATCCCAATGTGACCTGGGGTCAGGTCACTAGGTGAGAAGCTGGAAAGTTTACAAAGATGTTTCAGTATGATATCAGTTATTTCTGGAACACGATTTTATACTTTAGAAGTAATGTTCCCGATATATTTCTAGCTTCAACTTCCTTGACTTGACCATATGGCTTAACCTGACCTAACCTTAAACTTGTTCGATGTCAATCAGATACAAATATTTTGCTGGATTGGTTCTATTCGAAGGACCAGAGACAATTCTATTGATATGTTGCAAGTCATTATCGAAGGTAAAGGTTGATCACTGAGTTGATCTAGTATGACCTTTAGAGAGCTTAGCATAGCCAAAAATGGAGAAATAAGAGGTGATATGAGGTATAGACTATATTCGCCCGCCAATGAAGTTTTCCCTGTGTCTCTAACATGCATAATATAGAGGTTGGTTTTCTAGCTTGATCCTGACCTGACCTGACCTTATCCTGTACTGGCCCTTTTCGCTATGATCAATTTAAATGCATGCATCTATGTTAATTATAGAACAACGATGTTGAAAGAACACAACTTTGACTTTTAACATCATGTCCAGGGACATAAGTCTGGGTTCATACATTGACCTAATGCATCTGGTCATCTCATTACCAGCCACAATACATACCTATGGTATGTTTCGGGTTCTCCATGACTAGAGCTTTCAAACGTTGTTTTGCATTTGATCATACCATGCGTAGATCGTAAGTAAAAGGGGCTTTCAAGAGTCCCGTCCCGGCGAAGGTGGATTTGCCGGCCGTCCCGGCGAGGGTTAAACATTGAAATCATCCCAACAATTTTCCGATCTTGTTTAGTGGAGGTTCAGGTAGTGACTCCAAATCAGTTCTAGGCTTCACCAAAATTATTGGTTCCAGTCAAATGTTCGTGTAAAATGCCACATTCGACTCCACACAGCACACTGCAGTACGTGTGACCTTGCCTTACCACCAGCTGGCTGTGCTTGGCAGGCTCAGCTGTCCGACGACAGTGGCGCCTCCAGTGAGGACATGTCGGAACTATCACAGGACGGTGCGGACGAGACGTCGGCGGCCATCGGTACGTGCATCTCGGCGGACAGTACGCCGCTGAGCCCGGGACACTGGACAGTCGTACCGATGTGGATGATTGTCATCTGGAGTAAAATATTCGCATGTTTATTCTGCACAAGATAAGCATGCTTACGAGCACAACATTGCATTCGGACTTCATGTCGGGTCATGAAGTCGCACGCGAGGGGGAGGGGGGGTGAAAAGTGGAAGTGACGTTTTTCAGCGTTTTTCACGATTGGGTCTGGTTCTCGGAAACGGCTCAACTTGGCGACTTGCCGTCACGTTCACCACCTGGGCTGATGCACCGGCTACCCTTTTCCCATTCACTATCATGGGCTGCAGTGTGTGCGCGCGCCGTCATCGTCAGACGAGCTGCACGTGTTTCGGTCCGTGAAAAAGGCTCCGCTTTCCACTGTCCCCACACCACTGTCCGATGACATTTCGCGGAGAAAGTTACATGCGCGATTAGCCCCACTCTTTGTGATGCTCACGGTTTATTCGGATTTTCACCATCGCAAATAGTTTGGTTATAATCGTCGATGCCCGCAACCCTTAACAGACAACTTTCGCCGTCATTTTGCGCTTCAAAACGTGAGCCGACTCGCGCCACCGATTCCCACGATGTTCAGCCAGCAGTCGATAAAAGGGTGCCGGCGCGCGCTTTCGCAGCGCAGACACCTCCTCGGGAGATATATATTTTTTGTTTTAAATAAAAATATTCCGGAGCAGGGAAATCTTGAATTCCACTAAAATTGGCATAGCAGACGAACCATTAGACCGATTCACATGAAACCAACATCAAATGTTTCGCTTAACGCAGCGGAGCAAGTTCCGAAGGCGCTTGTAATTGACTAATTTTGCGTTTTTTTATGATCACTTATCTATCTACTCATTTTCAAGAACGGATGTAAAGGTATCCTACGGGAGACCTGCAGTAGTACCTGGGGTGGAGGGAGGGGGCATCCTGCCACAATGGAAGGGTTGCGTCCTTCCGGCCGGGGAAGGCGCCCTTTCTGGAAGGATCCAGTGCACCCTACTCCCTCGCTCAACTGTTTTTTTCAGACAGGTTTTCAGACGAAAATGCACCCTTCAGTGTGCTCGAGTGTACGTCCCACATACTCAATGAATTTTTCCGCCGAATGAGAATCACTGAGTATATGTGACCCCCCCCCCAACAAAATTTATCGGACCGCCCCTGCTCATTTTCGCCTTTTGCAGATGCTTGCTTCCGTCCGTTCTTCAGGAATGTTTAAAGATCCGTGCATAAACCATGTCTGGACGCTAACGTGGCCTGACTATAACCTGTCGTAGCTCCGTGACCTGACCCGGTCCGGCATAGTAATTGTTGACCTGCCGTAGCTCCGTGACCTGACCCAGTCCGGCATAGTAATTGTTGACCTGCCATAGCTCCGTGACCTGACCCAGTCCGGCACAGCAATTGTTGACCTGCCATAGCTCCGTGACCTGACCCAGTCCGGCACAGTAATTGTTGACCTGCCGTAGCTCCGTGACCTGACCCAGTCTGGCATAGTAATTGTTGACCTGCCGTAGCTCCGTGACCTGACCCAGTCCGGCATAGTAATTGTTGACCTGCCATAGCTCCGTGATCTGACCCAGTCCGGCATAGTAATTGTTGACCTGCCATAGCTCCGTGACCTGACCCAGTCCGGCACAGTAATTGTTGACCTGCCTTAGCTCCGTGACCTGACCCAGTCCGGCATAGTAATTGTTGACCTGCCATAGCTCTGTGATCTGACCCAGTCCGGCACAGTAATTGTTGATGGTGCAAGGTATCATGGGATGATGCCTTTCAAGGCTGCCTTGCTCCTCAGTAGTAGCGAGCTGCTAGACTCCTTGAATGGAAAATACTTGGATTTTGGGAATGCATTTCCCTATGCCGTGATGTAACCAGGGCCGGAGGGGGTGGTGCATTGGCGCATCAAGGGGAAACACGGAGGCACCGGTCCACTCTGAATGTTTTTGGGGAACCCGAGCCGCTATGGAGGGATCCCTGTGGCATGCAGAGAGGGGCATATCAGCCGTTGTAAGATCACCCCTGGAATCTGCAGAGAGGCACCACAGCCGTTTTAGGGACACCCCAGCAGTCGGGAGAGAGGGGCACCCCAGCCCTGATAGGGTACCACTGCAGGACGCGAAGAGGGGCTCCCCAGCCATTGCAGGGGTGTTCCTGCAGCTGGAATGGCAGCTCTTCTGCAGCGAGGCCCACCCCAGCCATTGCATTGGCACTCCAACCGTTGTAGGGGCACCACAGCCGTTGTAGGGGCATCCCAGCCATTGCGTGGGCACCCCAGCCGTTGTAGGGGCACTCCATCGGTTGTAGGGGCACCCAGCCATTGTAGGGGCACCCCAGCCATTGTAGTGATATCCTGGCCGTTGTAAGGGCATTCCAGCCATGGTATGATAACCCAGCCGTTGTAGGGGCACCCCAGCCGTTGTAGGGGTACCCCAGCCGTTGTAGGGGCACACAGCTGCAGTCTGCAGAGGGACACCTCAACCAACCAATTATCTTCTCTAAGGGAGCGGTCAGCCTCACTGATCACGTCTGTCACAATCTTGTGTCCACGTGATGGTCAATTTGAGCAACTTCACACAGCCCGTACGGTTAGATGGATGCAGTGTTACACAACATGCTGAACGACCGAGACCGAGTTCGCCTGCGCGTGCTGAGCGGTGTGTACAGTTTGTCCTTCATTTCGAATCTGAGATATTAAAGTGGAAATGCTGATTGATGAAGCTGAAGGTAAAAAGAAAACACATTAGGGAGAATGGATGATAGGCTGCTCTTTAGTTTCATTGCGATTCCAGATTAGTTGCACGGATCCTCGTTTCACGTTGCAACCAGGACTTGATTGGTTATTGGGTGATCTCCATCATCGTAGAAGTCCTCACTGATGCCGCGATATCCATCAGCAGTTGGCTTCAGCGAGGATTCCGTGCTGAGTCAGTAAAAAAATGCGCAATCGGATCTGATAACTGCTCAAGGCTCGGTGAACGGTAAGCGGGGATTATTCATCGAACAAAGACTAAAACACGTGCAAATTTCAACATACCTACCACACCAGGTGAGACACTGCACCGTGATCGCGAAGCACCAAAAACAGCTGATGACATGCAATGTTAAAACTATGTTGCAGCGCAGGGTGTCGGTCATCGCTGAACCGTCAGAGATCTGTGTCGGTCTCCCCAGGAGATCTGCTGGAGATGACACCAGCCGAGGAGATCCAGTTTGCCAGCGACGGAGTCGAGTCCCTGAGACCGCTGACGCTACGCTGCATCCGGCACGGGCCCGTCGCGTTCAAGGTCTGACCTGGTCTTCTGCCTCTGACCTGGTCTTCTGCCTCTGACCTGGTCTTCTGCCTCTGATATGGTCTTTCGCCTCTGGCCTGGTCTTTCGCCTCTGGCCTGGTCTTCCACCTCTGACCTGATCTCCTGCCTCAGAAGCGATCTTCTGCCTCTGACCTAATCTTCCGCCTCTGGCCTGGTCTTCGAGGTTCGACTTGTTTTTTTTTAAAGATGTTGAGTGTGGTCTTGCGAATGCGACGTACCAGGGGCAGATACAGAAGGGGACACGGGGGCCGGGGCGGATGTACCTCCTTCCACCATGAAAAGGTGACGGCCCTCAGGACGGAAAAAAGCGTTCCTGTGAAAAGGTTGGATTACACCCCTTCGAAGTATGAAGGATGCCAGGTGCTCGAGCAATCTGAAAGCAGTTCAAACGACAGCATTGCGCGATTGGCACGGGTCCGGTAGGCCGGCTGCGGTCGGCAGTCGTAGTTGAATCGCGGCATGCAACGACTCAATTCCAGCAGAAACCGTCTGCCGTCGACATTCCCAACAGGATTATCTGCATGTGTTTGGAGAGGCCTACGTATGGTACTGCTGATAATTGCTGTATGTGTACGCTGAGAGTCCCCTACCAACGTGTCCAGCGATATCAAATGTGAAATAATATCCAGCAATATTTAGTGGGCTATTGCTACTGTGACATCACAGCCTAGTTATAGCTTCTCCGTCTCCAAATTGGTGATGCTCCCCTCTAAGCATACATAGTACACTGTTCTGTTCAATAGTACACTAGTCTGTTCGAAAGAGAGTTGCCTGGCCTCCAGGAAGTTGCCCATCGCCTGAAAATCGAACGAAAAGAAAACTAGGCATTATGAGCCTAGTCTACTCAAAGAGGGGGAGGGAAGCCTTCCCGACCTGAAACGGAGCGTGTCCGCATGTGAGTGGCCGTGACGTCAGAGCTGTGCCGGGCTTCAGGTGAGGACGACGGCGCCGGAGCGGTACCGGGTGCGGCCGTCCTGTGGCGTGGTGATGCCCGGCCGGCCGGTCACCGTCCAGGTGCGGCTGGCGCCCGGCGTCGGCGCCCATCAGGCTGTGGCCGACCGGTTCCTGCTGCTGGCGGCGCCCATCACGCAACAGCACGTGCCGGCCGCTCATATGGCCGCCGTCTGGAAGGTAGGTCGCCGCCTCGACTGGGTCGTGGTTACAGCCGGCCAATACCGTACCGCTACCAGTACCGTACCGTTACCAGTACCGTACCGTTAACAGTATCGTACCGTTAACAGTATTGTACCGTTAACAGTACCGTACCGCTACCTGCACCGTACCGTTACCAGTACCGTGCCGCAGTGTTAAAATAATAGTTTTTCGTTAGGTGCGAGATGTCGAAATGAGTACTGTAGGATGTCGAATTTCTTCATGAAAACCATGTCATTTAACAGAAATTATAAGTTCTTTGAACACAACTCCGATCCAATCGCATACTCATATGTGCACCTTTTCCCTTTGTTTTGAGATACCTAATTTAGAGGTAACTATTTTAGTGATAGCAATACGAAATACTTATCCTTATCAACTGATATTGTTTAACAGACCACATCATAGGTAATCCTTGTACCTGGAATTGTGCTAAGAGATGTGTGTGCATCACAATCTGCAATGGTGAGTATCAGCATGATACTTGTCAACAAGATGCTGTTGGAAATTAGATATGAATACTTCATAACGACTTATCATGAAGCGGGATGTCGATACTCCGTTGGAAGGGATGTCAATTCAGAGTCCAGAAAGTGGTATGTTCCACCATATTTGACGAATAATTTATAACTGCCGTGCCGTTACCAGTACCGTACCGTTGCCAGTACCGTACCGTTGCCAGTACCGTACCGTTACCAGTACCGTTAACAGTATCATACCGTTAACAGTATCATACCGTTAACAGTATCATACCGTTAACAGTATCGTACCGTTAACAGTACCGTACCGTTATCAGTACCATACAGTTAGCAGTACCGTACAGTTAGCAGTACCGTACAGTTAGCAGTACCGTACCGTTAGCAGTACCGTACCGTTACCAGTACCGTGCCGTTACCAGTACCGTGCCGTTACCAGTACCGTGCCGTTACCAGTACCGTACCGTTACCAGTACCGTACCGTCACCAGTACCGTACCGTTACCAGTACCGTTACCAGTACCGTACCGTTACCAGTACCGTACCGTTACCAGTACCGTACCGTTACCAGTACCGTACCGTTACCAGTACCGTACCGTTACCAGTACCGTACCGTTACCAGTACCGTACCGTTACCAGTACCGTACCGTTACCAGTACCGTACCGTTACCAGTACCGTACCGTTACCAGTACCGTACCGTTACCAGTACCGTACCGTTACCAGTACCGTACCGTTACCAGTACCGTACCGTTACCAGTACCGTACCGTTACCAGTACCGTACCGTTACCAGTACCGTACCGTTACCAGTACCGTACCGTTACCAGTACCGTACCGTTATCAGTACCGTACCGTTATCAGTACCGTACCGTTACCGTTACTGTTAAGCTGCACGGACGGCGTTCCCTTTTTGGATGCTTCCTTTTAATTCAGGTCAGGGGCGATACAAAGGAGAGGCACTGGGGAATGTGCCTCCAATGAAACGTGGGCGCCCCCCCGGCCGGGAAAATTCCCCCGTCTGTGGAGGATCGAGCGCATGCCCCGTTAAAATTTTGCAGCCAGAGGCGCCCCTCTGAAAATAAAATACGCCTCCTTGGAAGGAAACGACGCCCCTCCGGGAAGGCTAGGGTGCATCCCCCTGAATTTTTTTTTTTCAGCAGAAGCCCTCCCCGGAATGCAAAGGCACCTCCAGGTACTTTCGCAGTGGCGACCCACCGTGCATGTGTCCCATGACAATTCCTGGATCCGTCCCTGGCTCTGGCTGCTCATATTTATCATATTGAAGAGCTTTGGTGGCACATCTATTTTACACGATGCCACGGTTCATGTCTTTGTGTAATTAAGGGTACGAGCACAATCGCGTAGTTAGCCCGCTGCCTTGCATGCTACCTTACTACTCAATCTGTCTGTTTTGTCGCTGTGGCCTCGCCAGGGGTGTTGTATTACCGTCTCTACCCTAACACTGAACCGTCTGACGCTTTACACCGCAGTTGATGCGCCCCTAAGCCCAATGAATCAAATCAAGACACTTTACACCGCTGTCGTTGCCTGAATAGTTCGTGAGTCGCCTGAAGTGTCACCCTCCCGTCTGTGACTTAATAGTAAGTAGTGGTCGGGTTCCTTAAAAACGATTAGGAGGGCCAAACATTGCAAAAGCTTAAGTACGTAAAACGCATTGCAGAGATTCACCCATGTGATCCCATGCCAAAACCTGTAGTGACTGGAGGCGCTCAATCGAACATCGGAAGAACTTGGGCCATCGAAAGCGTCTGGAAGCTCCACCTATGATAGTGAACCATTAGGGGAATTAAGCTCCCGTTTGTACGTCCAGGTGCAGTGTGTGCCACAGTGTACTCCTGTCTGTACCACGGTACGAATGTGCCGCAGTACACTGCAGTACGTCTATACCGCAGTACATCGTCATCACAGTACGTCTGTACCGCAGTACATCGTCACCACAGTACGTCTGTACCTCAGTACATCGTCACCACAGTACGTTTTTACCGCAGTACATCGACACCACAGTACGTCTGTACCGCAGTACATCGTCACCACAGTACGTCTGTACCGCAGTACATCGTCACCACAGTACGTCTGCGCCGCAGTACATCGTCATCACAGTACGTCTGTGTCGTAGAACAGCGTCACCACAGTACGTCTGTGTCACAGAACATCGTCACCACAGCACGTCTGTACCGCAGTACATCGTCACCACAGTACGTCTGTACCGCAGTACATCGTCACCACAGTACGTCTATACCACAGTACGTCTGTACCGCAGCACATCACCACATCACGTCTGTACCGCAGTACATCGTCACCACAGTACGTCTGTACCGCAGTACATAGTCACCACAGTACGTCTGTACCGCAGTACATCGTCACCACAGTACGTCTGTACCTCAGTACATCGTCACCACAGTACGTTTTTACCGCAGTACATCGACACCACAGTACGTCTGTACCGCAGTACATCGTCACCACAGTACGTCTGTACCGCAGTACATCGTCACCACAGTACGTCTGCGCCGCAGTACATCGTCATCACAGTACGTCTGTGTCGTAGAACAGCGTCACCACAGTACGTCTGTGTCACAGAACATCGTCACCACAGCACGTCTGTACCGCAGTACATCGTCACCACAGTACGTCTGTACCGCAGTACATCGTCACCACAGTACGTCTATACCACAGTACATCGTCACCACAGCACGTCTGTACCGCAGAACATAGTCACCACAGTACGTCTGTACCGCAGTACATAGTCACCACAGTACGTCTGTACCGCAGGCACTGCCGGTCGAGTCGCACGCGGAGCGGCGGCTGCGCTGCGCGCTGGCGCCGGAGCGGCCTCTGGTGGCGCTGGTGCGCGGCCTCGGCCAGCAGCTGGACGCGCTGCAGCAGCGGCTGGGCCGGCAGCAGGCGCTGACACAGCAGGTAGCGCGGCACGGCGCCGCCACCCACCGCTGGCTCGGCGTCACCCTGCTGCTGGTGGCGGCGCTGGCGCTCTGCAACGTCTACCTGCTCTTCAGCGGCGTGGGCACGTGCCGCCTCGGTGAGCGGGGGCGACAGGAGTAGGTACGGTGGGGCAGGGAGAGGGGGAGGGTTTGACAGATAGGCTGGTCCTGGATTTCTGGCGGCTAGAAAATTATGATCACTGTTCTCGTTCGGAGGTTGAAGGTGCTGTTTGATGATGAATGGCTCTATGACATGGTGTTCAAGATTCACTGGAAAGTCCAAACTAAGATTCTGATGTCACAAGATTGAACAAAAATGTTGTCCGTATTGGAGTACAGAACAAACTCTTCACATGCAGGATTATAGAGCACAAATGCAATCATGGGGGGGGCAGTCGGCACAGGGGAACAGAGATGGCAATGAGGGTGAGAGCAAGGGTAGCAGTGAACACTGGCGACAAATCGGCTGATAGGTGTGGTGTTAAACTTTGGTTTTAATCGTAAGTGTTGCATGACCAGATTTAATGTAAACTGTTCGTGATCCTCCCGTAATTTTGTGTAATAAGACAAGTAGACAAATGACTTGAGCACACTCTATGCATCCAAGGTTCGTCTCTGTTTAGACGTGCCTATGAATGAGTGCCGACTTACTGTTGTGAAGTTGTCCGCTTGGACTTAGACTCCTGCACAAGGCAATGATCACGTGAACTGTGCATGACTAAAAGTAAGCATGACGGTCATAAAGAATGTCACACAGCCTTCCCCATGGCATGTTGTTGGGCACGATGGATATCGGCAGCTGATTTAGCCCCGGGAAACCTCAATCTTCACGTGCTCACCTTGATCATGCTTTGTGAACGTGCTCACCACATCGTGCAGGGGTGAAGCCCAAACGGATAACTTAACAAGCGAAAGCCGTACAACATGCATAAGCATCCAGCGCGAGACGAAACCTGACTGTATTCAATGTGTCATGGTCATTTGCCTAGCTCTCTTATTTAGAAAGCTACGAGGGGGCCACATACTTTTTGTATAAATCCCGAATGTTGGGGTGACAAAAACATATTATTGTCGAATCGCCTGCACTTTTGTACGCCAGCCTGCGTCGCAGATGGTAATGCAAACAAGATCTAGGTACCCGGAACTTTTTTTTTGGTTGGGCAGTCTTTTTGGGACACACTGTTGTGCACGTATCTGTTGGCATTCCCCGCGGGAACGCTGTTCTCGGCGCATCTCATGTGGGTTCTCCGCGGAATTCCGGATGGAACCCGAGGAATCTGTAGAGTATTTTTCGAGCGGCTTCAGGCAGGCGTACCATTGCCGTGCGGAACCTTTCACTGCACCCAGCACCTGATTGCTTTTCAATACACCCAGCACCTGATTGCCTTTTGGCATCATGCGCGGAATGTGCGCACAAAGAACTTGTCTGTGATGGAGTGGATGTCTTGAGTTTGGTGGATCCTGACCCCTTCCCCGGTGTTTCCACCCATGTCCCTGTCTTGAGAGTATACCCGAAGCTGAGGCTAACTGGTGTGCCGTTTTCAGGCTAAGGCCACCGCTGCTGCCGGTCGGTCGGGCGCGGTGCTGTGTTGGCCGACGATCACTGCCAGCGGGGTAGGACACGCCGCCGGCTGCTGACTCAGACTACCCTTCCCGACCCTCGGCACACGTCGCCGACTACCCTTCCCGACCCTCGGCACACGTCGCCGACTACCCTTCCCGACCCTCAGCACACGTCGCCGACTACCCTTCCCGACCCTCAGCACACGTCGCCGACTACCCTTCCCGACCCTCAGCACACGTCGCCGACTACCCTTCCCGACCCTCAGCACACGTCGCCGACTACCCTTCCCGACCCTCGGCACACGTCGCCGACTACCCTTCCCGACCCTCGGCACACGTCGCCGACTACCCTTCCCGACCCTCGGCACACGTCGTCGACTATCCTTCCCGACCCTCAGCACACGTCGCCGACTATCCTTCCCGACCCTCAGCACACGTCGCCGACTACCCTTCCCGACCCTCAGCACACGTCGCCGACTACCCTTCCCGACCCTCAGCACACGTCGCCGACTACCCTTCCCGACCCTCGGCACACGTCGTCGACTATCCTTCCCGACCCTCAGCACACGTCGCCGACTACCCTTCTCGACCCTCAGCACACGTCGCCGACTACCCTTCCCGACCCTCAGCACACGTCGCCGACTATCCTTCCCGACCCTCGGCACACGTCGTCGACTACCCTTCCCGACCCTCAGCGCACGTCGCCGACTACCCTTCCCGACCCTCGGCACATGTCGCCGACTACGTGTCGTCCGCCAATGGGCCAGTGGCCGGCAGCCGCCTCCGTCCACCCTGTCGCCGCTCAGGATACGGCGGGATGGAGCTGGAGTCCTGCGGGAGTCTGGGAGTGGTCCGTCGGGAGTCTGGGAGTGGTCCGTCGCCGGCAAGACGCGGACGTGACTCTGGTAGTCTGACATGACTCTGGTAGTCTGACGTGACTCGGGAGTCTGACGCGACTCGGCAGTCGCATAGCCGAGGTGACCTGGCATTTTCGCGTGTTGACAGCGACATGCCATTGACTTTGAGCTTTGGTAGTTAGTGGCAGAATGATAGGGCGGGATGGTAGTTAGACCACTTAACGAACACAATATTTTTCCTACGTTAGGCTCGTCATTCTGTAGCAAGCATTGCAACGTGCCGGACGCTTGTCCTCCCTCGTTCGCTAGTGCACAAGAGTTGCCAATCAATCAAAATAGTTGAGCTGAGGAGAGGGATTGTTGAAAGACAGTTTTTCAATTTTCTCCATGAATGTGTATATGTGTGTGCGTGTGCCTCTCTCTCTCTGTGCCTGCATGTGTGTTTGTCTGTGTGTGTGTGTGCATGAGTCTATGTGGCATGCAGACCATTCAGTTGATCAACTATCTACGGACACGGGTTGTGTGAGTGCTTTGATCGTTTCTGCGAAACAGCCGTCGGTGGCATTGGTCGATTTGTGGTACCTGTGGCTGTGTATAGGCCGTCGGCGGTAGTGGCGCCGATGGCCCAGTAGTAGCGCACCCACTGCATTGATTGCCGCGACGGGGCCCCGCCGGCCACTCGAGTGGACGTCTCCGGGTGCGCCAGCTGCTGCCACGCCCCTCGAGAGCTGCCTTCAGCTCGGGCGGGCTGTGGGCGGCGCGCGACCTTGCACAACAGTGGAGACGGGTGACGCCACGGGGTCGATGACGTACACACAGCGCCGCAGCCGGACGGCAGGACGGCCAGTGTACGTCACCAGACCACCGCCTGTCACCTGGTGTAGACGGGCAGGACGGCACCGACACCGCCTGTCACTGGTAGACGGGAGGACGGCCAGTGTACGTCACCAGACCACCGCCTGTCACCTGGTGTAGACGGGCAGGACGGCCAGTGTACGTCACCAGACCACCGCCTGTCACCTGGTGTAGACGGGCAGGACGGCCAGTGTACGTCACCAAACCGCCGCCTGTCACTGAGACGGGCAGGCGCCAGTGTATGTCACCAGACCACCGCCTGTCACCTGGTGTAGACGGGCAGGACGGCCAGTGTACGTCACCAGACCACCGCCTGTCACCTGGTGTAGACGGGCAGGACGGCCAGTGTACGTCACCAGACCACCGCCTGTCACCTGGTGTAGACGGGCAGGACGGCCAGTGTACGTCACCAGACCACCGCCTGTCACCTGGTGTAGACGGGCAGGACGGCCAGTGTACGTCACCAGACCACCGCCTGTCACCTGGTGCGGACGGGCACTGGCCTGCCATCGCGCAATCCGTCGCGATCGGTGGCCCGCACTGCTGTCTCTCACGACGGTGACCGCCTCTCGGCACCAGCCATCTACGGCTCGACCCGCCCACGGATATCGGCGGCGCTGGTCCCAGAGGACTGAGCGGACAGCCAGAGCGATCCCAGGAGACATGAGACGGGCCCCAGCACACTGAGTTGCCGGACTGAACAGCTGGCGGAGTATCCGCATGCGGTGACAGTGCGGAGTGAACGAGCTGCCTGACCAGTGCCAATCGATAATAAACTGTCCATGCGGTCGGTGGTGCACATTGCGTTTGTGGCGCGCAGATGTAGAGACATCTCTCCGGTTTGTCTCCCACTAAGAGGCGAATTGTGTTCTCTGGCCCCCGCTGTCAAAAATAAACGTAGTTGGGACTCGAACCAAGAAGGGCACTGGGGGAAGCTGTCCTTTCCCATGGAAAGGTGACGCCACTCTGACCGGGAAAAGGCGCCATCCAGGGAGGCTTTCCTTTGGAAGCATTTGTGTATTCTATAGCTTGTTTACACAACTATTTAGCATATGGCCGCGGAAAGACCAAAGCCAGTAGCTCTCAACTGAGCTTTAATATTTAAATACGTATTGGCGGTCCATCCGATTGAGTTGAAACCTGTAAAAGATATTCTGTCACTCTCCCAAACGAACCCTAATTACGTAATTTGTCGCACCCAAGCGTTTGGTCCCCAGATGTCAAATGTCGAGGCTTACGTCAAATTACGTCAGATGTCAAATGTCGAGCCCCTTGTAACTTTTTCTCTAAATGAGCTACAAACACGAGACCAATGCAACAAATGTCGACCAACCTTCATAGCAACTCATTCACGTACACTTCATAACAACATTGACCTCTCACTGTTACAGTTCAAGGCAATGTCATAAACGGTCATTTTCAGACCGACGTCTGGAGGGACCGAGGAAGGAAGATGTAAGGAACAGGTGACGTCACAATGACTTTGATTCTACCTAGGTTTAAATCCTGGCCATATTTGAACTAGGGGGAAATGAGCAAATACCCCTCCCGCATTGGGAGGTGGTGGAATTGCCAATAATCGCGCCCGGGCCCCGAAAAACTACGTTCAGGCGGCCAAGAATCTTCCATGGTGCTCCAAAAATCGGCCGGAGCAATCAAAATAGTTCTGGTGGCCCAAATATTCCAACAGGAACAATTCACGTCTGATACTCGCCTATCAATCCGGGGTCCGGAAAACCGGAAATAAGCATCGCTACGGAGCTCGACCTCTCAACCGAACATGTGGTGTGTAATTTAAAGAACAAAAGGTGTGAAGAAGATGAAGAAAAACCGATACCGAGGTAGTCTCAGTCGGATTACTTTTTGTCATGGGGCACGGGGTGGGGGTGCTGAAAAAAGCCTCACTTAATACCTATGATTGAATACTCCACCGACCGACTTTTTCGATGACGTGTTCTGAGCGAGCTGCAAGGTGTCGTCCGCCGGGCTTGATGTAGCTGCAGCTTTCGTTGTGGCTGCCAGGGTGAGGACAGTTCCTATTTTCCTAAAATGTAGAGGCACGCGGGCTTAATATTGGGTTCGAACAGTTTCGTTCAAGCCAATCCAAATTTGTGTGCCATATTGAAATACATTAGCGAATGTTCATGGTCTAGCACTCTCGTGGCAGTTCGTATATATAAAGTTGACATCGATTTGGCCAGCGTGTCAACCTTTAACCCGCCCGTCTCTCCGGAGTCTAATCCCAGACCTGTTCACCGCCTCAAAGTATTTGGAGTACTTCAACCAGCAAAAAAGTGTAATCTCAGACCAAAAAGTGTAATTTGTGGACAGCCTTCCAGCATCATCCAGCCCACAGAGCATCATCAACACAATAGAAAAAGGGAAATTCAGTAGATGGGGTGGACTTTACTTGTGGAAATCAATATTAAATGCTGGCAATATCCAGCTCACAGGCATGTAAGGATATCAGCTGTTGCAAGGGGCAGGTTCAACTAGGCTATCATTTCGCACATCTTCACTTCGGCCGCCGCGACTTGCCGTTTCAAGTTGTCGGCTTTCTGCACGAAAAAGGCCCTCGCACTGCCTGATGTTGATGCCTGCTCCGTAATGGTTTTGTGGAACTGGGACTTGATGTGCTTTCTGCAATCATATTGGCCACTGTACGCGCACGAAGTCCTTTTTGCAGAGCTTGCAAACCACATGGGGTTCGCCTTTCGCGGATGGACCTAAAAACGGTCATGTGTCGTGGTAGTCCTTGTAGCGATGTAGTGGTTGCTTCACAGTCATAATTGGGCCACTTTTCTTCTTCGTCTGCTTTAAACTTTCATCCACAACTTCGAAGTATGGGTTAGCCTCAGACTCGTCAGTTTCGTGCGCCTTTCTTTTTTGGCTACCGCTACTATGTGACATGTTGTCGGAAGCAAGTAGAAAGTTCTTCTGCCGAGTGATGAACACATCGAAACGGGGAAAATCGACGACCGGAAGTAAACACTTGGAGCGGAACATTAAGGAAAAGAAAACTCTGAACGGAAAAAACGGACAATCGCCGACATGAAAAATCGTATTTTCACCTCGCTGATAAGCGTAATCAGGCTATAAATATCGTATTGGCGTAGTTTCATGTGTAAAATCGTAATAAGTACGCCAAAAGTGTAAGGGTAAACAGATCTGTAATCCTCACAACCACATCTCGGAGGGTGGGGTGGGGTGTTGTTAGACTTCTAGCTTCCACACTATGCGTTGCACGAACGCGATCCAGGTATCAACGGAAAACTAGGGACAAACAGAGCCAGAAATGGCCAAACTTTTAATTGGAGTAAACTTGACTCAAGGTAACGGGGTTGCAGAAAAATGACGTTTCAAAAACATTTTATGTATCATAAAGGCACAAAATTAGAACGCACACCATTTTTTACAGAAAATGACGCTGATCATGTTACAAAAATAGTTATACAGGTCTACCATGTACCGACATTAGCATTGACCTTAAGTCACTGACCTTCCCTCGAACACAAGTGCAAGGCGCACGTGTTGTAAGCATTGCCAAATTGTGATCGTGTAGTAAGCTTCATTTCAATATATTTTCACGTGTACCTGAGTCTAAAGAATATATAGATTGTCCTAAAATAATGACTCAGGATGACCTTGACTACGACGATTCATAGGTTAGCTTCCATTGGGTAACTTACGTCGTGCAATGCAAGTTTGATACTATTTAGGCTATGAAAACTTGGAATAAACCATCAAACATGAGCGTCAAAATAAGTTTTGCCCGCTATGCGCGATTTATCTTGATCTGGCCTGAGGTCACTTCACGGAGGTCAATCAAATCAGATCACGGCAAGAAATGTGGCTACAAAAACATGGATATTAAAAATATGAAGGTTGATCAAAAATTGGCAGTCGCCTCAGGTCACTGACCTGACCTCGAACAGCAATCCGAGATATACGTCTTGAGTCACTTCCAAATTGTACTCACGTAGTAAGCTTCATTGCAATATACTTCCATTTAGATGAGTTACCGATTTTGAAACTGTTTTTTTCTTTCTTGGCGGTGGGTCTCTTTGACCTGAGCTAGATTACACTTACTTTACGTGACCCGAGGTTGAAACTTTGACATCAAGCACAAACAAGATACGAAGGAAAAGGTACCGAAATTTACCTGCGCGGTGCGCCGCCGTTTTTCTATATCGCGGAAAAATATCGGGTGGAAGGAGAGGGGACCCCAGTGTTGACCACAGAGTCACATGGCCAATGCACATAAATTGGTGAGCTATTTTGAACGATTCGGGATTAGCCAATGCTCATCATCCATTGCACGCATATGATTATTATATATGTATTATACCACGTATATTTCACATTCAGATGTATTTTTAAGCAGCCATTACTGAACTTTGGCAGTTACTGGCGAAGTGCAATTTAAATCTCCGTTTCCCTTCGCTTTTATTAAACCAATACACGGGTGTACGAGTCATTACACGCTTGCTTCTCGCCATTCTGACTGCGCCACTGACTCGAGGGCGTGACCAATAGTTAGTTAGTTATTTAGCTTTAGGGCGCTTCGACCAGAGTTGATCATTCGCGCCTAGGCGTGACCAATAGGACAAAGGGCTTTCGGGCACCATGTCCCTCCTACGCTCCAGGAGTCCTTCCAGGCCTCCAGACCTACCCTCTCAGGCTTCAGTGGTCCTATGCAATTTCCGAAGTCCGTCAGGCTTCAGATTGATTTCCAGGATCTATTGCAAGTTGTGAGACCAAAAAGGGCCATGGAAAGGCCCAAGGAACCCTACAAACCTGGCGCCTATCATGGGCACCTGAGACGCGAAAATCATCCAAGGTCCGACAAAAGCACATAAATGTCCACAGGCTCCAAGCATGCCATATATGAAGCCAATTTCGTGTAAACTGCACAGAAACAGTGGAGTAAATCCAATACCAAGTTGAGTAGGAATCATACCATGCGTTGGTGACAAACCATCTGATTTTATAAAACACAATACGCAAATATTATTGTGCATGCTACAAAATGTATGATTCCATTGTACGTGTTGACGGATGTTGGTAGCATGCCCAGTGCCCCTCAACCGATGTCCAACGTTCGTAATGTATGATTCCATTGCACGTGTTGACGGATGTTGGTAGCATGCCCAGTGCCCTCAACCGATGTCCAACGTTCGTAATGTATGATTCCATTGCACGTGTTGACGGATGTTGGTAGCATGCCCAGTGCCCCTCAACCGATGTCCAACGTTCGTAATGTATGGTTCCATTGCACGTGTTGACGGATGTTGGTAGCATGCCCAGTGCCCCTCAACCGATGTCCAACGTTCGTAATGTATGATTCCATTGCACGTGTTGACGGATGTTGGTAGCATGCCCAGTGCCCCTCAACCGATGCCCTACGTTCGTAATGTATGATTCCATTGCACGTGTTGACGGATGTTGGTAGCATGCCCAGTGCCCCTCAACCGATGTCCTACGTTCGTAATCTTTCCTTATTAGCAATTGCAACAGTCACAGTTGCAACAGTTGTAAGATTGAACAGGAACCCATGTACACATCCCAGGCAACAAAACGGCGTGGTTCTTTTAGAAGTTGGTTAAATGAAGGTGATGTAATTTTTCAAAACTGGTGCTTAGAAATTAGCACATGTCCCACCATTGCCCTGCATTAATATAACGAAAAAATAAACTTCCACGCAACTCCTTCGCGACAACCATTTAGCATACTAGCATACATCAAGTAACGATGTATTAGTGTAGTAACTATTCAATACGCCATATTTCACTCGCAATACTCGCCAACACTGACTCCGTTCACATGGCTTGAAATGTGCAAATATCGAAACAACTGGCATTTCATCAACGTGTCACCACCGCGCCAGGGGCGACGCAATCACGCACTCGGAACACTGAAGCAAGCTCGAGATCTACCGGGTTTGAGCCGGCAGCAATGTCAGACGCCCCACTCGCAAACCGTAACAGCAGCCAGGCGTCCAAAACACGCGCGACGCGCGACCGCCACCGGCCCAGCACCTGGCACTGCGGCCGGCGCGTACGCACACACTAAACAAAGCTCACCGGCGGCCACACCCACCCGTCTCGGCGCCCGCACGGACGAGCGGCGCGCCAAAAAGCACCGCCAACGAGACTGAGTGAGCGCCGCCGGGCGGCCAGCGAGAGGTGAAATTTGGCGCCACGCCACAGATGGCGCGAGAAGCGCTAGCGGCCGCGAGTGCGACGTCCAAGCGAGAACGGCCACCGGCGCGTCGCCGGTCTTGCCACGTGTCCCCGTGATCTATCACGACAGCTCGCCCACGCGCTCCTGTGCGACGAGAGTGCTTGGCGTTTGAAAAGGAACGACTGACACGCGATGATGGTTCCGTTGCGGATCGATGCCAGCCATTAACGAGCATCAGCGTGTGTCAAGTCAAGTCGGCGTTTGTCAAATGAAGTCAGCGTTTGTCAAGTCAAGTCAGCGTTTGTCAAGTCAAATCAAGTCAGCAATCAAATCAAGTCAATCCAGTTTGTCAAGTCAAAGTTTGTCAAGTCTTGTCGGCGTCTGCCAAGTGAAGTCGGCGTTTGTTAAGTCAAGTCGGCGTTTGTCAAGTGAAGTCAGTTGTTATTGGCTCGGACAATTATGACTACGCAGCAGTGATTTGGTGGTAGAGATCAATTCGCACCGGCACCGGAACACTATCACCGCACGGTGCGCCGAACAGACTAGATCATTACTACGCAGGCGGAGGGGCACTTCCACTTTCCACACTGGGAGTCGCAGCGCTTTTTCTTCGTAGCCGAATTACTTTTCCTCGACCCGATTGAAGCCCGAATCTTTCATTTTAACACCTACTTTCAGCTTATAGCAGTGTTCGTCATTCAAAAACAAGTATCAGAAAGCTCTGCAATATTGCACTAACTTTTCACATGATCGCTAGCTCACCCTCTGAGATTTTACCACAATACTATACTTCTCATCGCAATGCCGAACAAGAGGTTACATCCCTGCACATAATCGTATGAGTTGCCGGGCGATTGTACGGGTAATCATACTCAATATCGCTGTAGCACGGCCTATCAGTAACCACAGCATGAACTTCGGACGTTTTTCCTGAACCTTTGGAACAAATATATCGCTCACGTCAAACATTCTAAGTGTCAGGAACGACCACTACACACACGGCACAAGTGATTGTCCCGCAAGTACGGTCCCAACATTAATCGGAATGACCTGAATTACCGTGCCATGATGATTCGCGATCTATACTCGCCTCCTGCACGGCTCAATTTCTCCAAACGATCCAGGCCAATTTGTCCAAACACCCACGGGAAGACCCCACATCGACATGGCCAACACGTGTTCAGCCCCTCACAATTGTGACGTCGCCAATATACACCTTGACGGTGATTGGTTGATATCGGAGTTGGAAGGATGACAAAATGCTGATTCAACACTACAGACGCATGGGGAAGCAAGAGAGGCACGCTGGACACCGTGTCAAAAACCCATCCTCAGAACTTCAAACCATGACATATTGAGTCAGTGGCCAGTTCTTAATATTTTTTTCCTATCTTGCGTTAACATGCACAGTGTGGCTCACCAATCTATTTTTTTCTGATCGGTAGTTGTAACAACTAGCGTGCTATTGACTATTGACCAACGGCACAAGTATCAGATATGTTGCAAAACAGATCTGGGAAAGTTTGAGATGGGAACGGTAGGCCGTAGAGAACTGACTGAGGCTCCGAGGTTTTACAATACCAATGCAAATAACCGATACTCTCTGAAAACTGACGCCGCAACTTCCAACTGCAAATTCTGAGTGATATCTAACAGCACGCGAACTACACAGCGGACGTCAATGCGACCTGTGCGTGCGGCAAATCTCGACAGGCGACGAGCTAACACGCGTATTTGTCGACACCGGCAAGGCGCTCCTGTCGCGACAGAACCTTCCAACAATCCAACTGCCGCCACTCTATCCAAGACAACATCACCCGGACCAGCCAGGGAGAAGACAAGCCAACAGCGCCGCGCGATACTGGGGCGGCGGTGGCCGGATCCAGCCAGCGTCAGGCCGCGCTCAAGCCGCGGGTGCGCCACAACAGCCGCTCGCCGCAGCGCCCGCACGCGCCACGCGAGCGGCGCCGACCGCAGACGTGCGGCACCGCGGCTGGAAGACGAACAGAGCGCGGGCGACCACCTAGTGGACGGCGCTCCAAGCCGGCGCCGCGACCGGCCGAACTCGGAGGAAGCACAGGCGCCACTCCCGGCTAGACCGGCGGGGCGCGGAGGTAGCGCGGGAGCCGCTCCCAGCCAGACCGGTCAGCGTCCGTGTCGCCTGCGGCGATACACCGGCAACTGTCGGCCGCCCGCCAACCGACACGTAACAAGTGAGAGTACAAAATGCATTGTGACTAAGTGCCTCGGGTGTGGAAGGCAGCGGCCGCCGGGCGTGGCCGTTATTGCTGAGCGGTCGGCGGGCGCGGCCGGCAGGTGTGCAGGCTTCCGGAGCGGGATGGCCGTCTGCTGCTCGGGCGGCCGACCACCGCCGGCCGCCTGCTGCTCGGGCGGCCGACCACCGCCGGCCGTCTGCTGCTCGGGCGGCCGACCACCGCCGGCCGTCTGCTGCTCGGGCGGCCGACCACGCCGGCCGTCTGCTGCTCGGGCGGCCGACCACGCCGGCCGTCTGCTGCTCGGGCGGCCGACCACCGCCGGCCGTCTGCTCCCGCGGCCGACCACGTCGGCCGTCTGCTCTCGGCGGCAGACCACCGCCGGCCGTCTGCTGCTCGGGCGGCCGACCACCGCCGGCCGTCTGCTGCTCGGGCGGCCGACCACCGCCGGCCGCCTGCTGCTCGGGCGGCCGACCACCGCCGGCCGTCTGCTGCTCGGGCGGCCGACCACCGCCGGCCGTCTGCTGCTCGGGCGGCCGACCACCGCCGGCCGTCTGCTGCTCGGGCGGCCGACCACCGCCGGCCGCCTGCTGCTCGGGCGGCCGACCACCGCCGGCCGTCTGCTGCTCGGGCGGCAGACCACCGCCGGCCGTCTGCTGCTCGGGCGGCCGACCACCGCCGGCCGTCTGCTGCTCGGGCGGCCGGCGCCGTTGGCGACGGCCGGGCCTAGCTGCTGTTGGTGGAGGCCAGCGGCGACAGCGGCGAGTTGGGCGTCGGCCCGTTCGCCGGACACCCGTTCAGCGTGATGCACAACTTGCGCGCGCCGGCCTCGTTTCTGTGCTCGCACAGCCAGATGCCCTGCGGCGGCGCCGGCGGTGGCTGGAGGGTCAGTGGCACGACACACGTGGTCGGCGAGCCAACTCGTCCCACAGCACAAGGTGAGCAACCGATCACTACATACAGGAGAGCGGAGTGAAATTTAAACCATGAATCCCAAGTGATTGACTTTTTCCTGGAAGAAAATTGACATCAATCAATAATACCTCCAAGTCCAGACCAGAGCTCTAACGCTCTTCTTGACCGGAGTGTTAGTTAGCTATTTGGGTTTACAGGTGCCAGTTACGCCGTATATACATACCAGTTCTATGATCCTATGATCATTAGCACCAAAAGGTGTTAGAGTGAAGAAGTATCTCATCACACAGTAGGAGTGCAAATATCTGAACACAATGAAAGCAAATAACAAGTTCCCAAATCTCATGCAACAGAATTGTATTCCAGACTACACTCTGAAAAGCAGATGACTATGCAATGTATTTCTCTGTTGTTCTTTCATTAGTGCAAATTACTTGTTCCAGCATAACAAATTAACCACAGACAGGTAGGAGTTTGACATTAATTGTGAAAATGCACGTGAATAGGGAAACATTCTTATCTGGCTGCATCCTCCAGTTATTTAGGCTTTAGGGCGCTTCGACCAGAGTTGATCATTCGCGGGGTGCATCCTCCAACTAAATCATTAAACTTAGTATACTTATTCAGACGAGGGTTGGGAAAATAGTATTCTTGGACTTTTGGTGTTCAGAACATTATCCTATCCAGATAATTATGCTCTATCATTCTCATTCGGAGGTTGAATGGTGCTGTTTGATGAATTGTTCAATGGTACAGTGCTCAAGAATCACTGGGAAGTGCATGTTGAGATTCTGATGTCCAGACTTGAAGAAAAATATAGTCTCCATATTGAATGACAAAACATTTTCCTCTCCATCGTCCAGGATTACATTACACAAATATAACTGAAACCAGCACATTGCATAAAAGTGGTATTGTTTAGAACGCTACATCCATGACATGAAGATCGGTTTTTCTTCTTTAAAAAAAAAACACCTTTTTCCATTATGAAAAACGTATGAAACCAGCTTTTGGATCCACCAATGAAAAAACCATTAGCCAGGCCATTGTCAAGTATATTTTAATATCCGTGAGCATGCAATCATCTCAACTGTAAATAATCATCCATTTGTTTTCTTAAAGGGGGTACAGGTTAGCTCAATGACAGATGTGCCACACATTCAGAAATATTCTGAGCTATGATCCCCCGCTAAATGGCAGGCCAGCTAGATAGATTGCCAGTGTTTCCGGCACATTTGACGCATTGCACAGGCGAGGGAACACCAATACCTAGTAAGTTAGCGAGCACATCGGCCACGTACCTGCCACGTTCCTACATGTAACCGGCCATCGGTGATGGGAATTGTCAGCGATGATCCCAGAAAACATGCTTTTACATGCGCTGGCTGCGGAAAAACAGGTAGGTAATACACAACTAAAGCACATCGCTAAAGGTGGCATCACCTTCAGCCAAATATACCGACTACTAACTATTCATTTAAATTGCCGATTAAATATGCCAATGAGAAGATGATGATGATCTCCAAGAACACATACCGACTACAATATACTGAAACGGCTAACTAGGAGTGCTGGACAACTGGCTTGTATCTAATGTCAACTTATGGTGATCTGCAAGATCACACAATCCTGACACGAAAATGAGCCTGCTGTTCTACACTAGAAACGAACACAACATACCATGTCGTCTGGGCCCTCCAAGGAGTGCTTGTATGGCAAACCCTGAAACAGTCGGGTGCATTATTACACCAGGGCCATGTTCATAGATTAGGAGGTGCATCAACTGTATTGGACATACAACAGTGGAGATGTTCAAAACTAAGTCAGAATCTATAATCTATTTTAAGAGGAACTGTAGTAATAGATACATAGTAAGCTGATTACAACAGATTGATTGGTTGGTTATTGGTTTTACGACACGTCGACCGTTGAGTCATGTAGCGTCGCCAATCTCTCACGCCGATTGGTCGCGGGCGAAGAGTAGCGCCAGGTGAGACTCGAACTCACAACCTTTCGATTGTGAGACGAGCATCTTACCCCTAGACCACTCGTCCCCTTACAACAGATTGAAATAATTGAAACGTCAGATGAGCACAAATGATGAAAGACAGCAGGACTAACATACTTTATTAAACATGCTCCTGATACACGTGCATAGGGAGAGCAATTAGCTCAGAGCTAAATATAAGGGAAACATGCCTTTAGCATGATTGCTTACAATGAGAGTACCTTAAAAATAGTGAATGGCTCACAAGATGTTTACAAATATCAATAGCTCATGATATCATACCTCAGGCACTATCTTGTTCAGCATTATCTCCATATCACCTCGTACATGGGGGTCCCAGTTCTCATTCAAAGATAGGCTGGCTGATGTGTGCAATACTGGAAAAAAAGATTATGTCAATGACACTGGAGGTCGGCAGAATACACAATGTACTGGATACATAACCACTGATTGAAAAACATAGTCCATCTAATATATGTCACATGGTTCACAATAACTCCCATAGGCAGAAACTGGACAAACATTTACTCAAAACGGTGCACATTGGACATGACAGTTAGTAGTAAGTTGTATCAGTAAGTTTGTAATTTGTCCGTCAAACTTTCAAATGATTCTTTCAAATGATACATGAACCTGCAAGGGAAAATGAAATATTAGATCTAGTGCTTACTAATCAGGATTTTTTTAAAACAAAATGTGAACATAGGAGAGACCTTGGGTAATAGTGATCACAACATTATACGCCTCTCATTGTATGTTGGAAGTGTCGGAACCAATAAGACATTCATTCCAAATTTTGCTAAAGGGAATTACAATGAGTTCAGGATCTTCCTGAATGAAATTCATTGGGCAGACTTATTGAAGGGCTTAGATGCTTATGAAATGTGGAAGAATGATAAAATATAAACTATTTCAAGGTCAGGATAGGTTCATTCCCAATAGGCCAATTAGATTAACCAGGGTTAAGCACCCTTCATGGCTGACCAGGGAAGTAAATCATTTACTGGAGTCAAAGAAACAGGCATTCAAGAAACTAAAATATGCCAGCTCTGAGGTAAACCTCAAATCATATAAAATAGCTAGAAATAAAGTTAGGTGTATTAGGGCATCTAAAAGACTGGCTGAAATCAAATTAGCTCGGGAATGTTCAGCAGGTAATGCTAAAAGATTCTTTAGTTTCTACAAATTTAAGGCTAAAAAGTGTAGTGTAGGACCACTGGAGGTATATGGGGAATTAGTGGTTGATGATTGTGATATTGTGGAATCCCTAAGCAAGCAATTCTCATCAGTCTTTACTGAAGATAATTATGGTAGAATAGAAACAACTGAATCTTATGACATGACAGGTGATCTTACAATATTACAATAACTACAGAAGCTGTAGAAAAGCAGTTGCAGAATATAAAACCCAATAAAGCTTCTGGACCAGATGATATATATGCTAGGGTCTTGGTAGAGTGTGCTAAAGCTTTAGCAATTCCCCTAGGTATAATTTTCAGGCGGTCTATGGAATATTCTGAAGTGCCTGAAGATTGGAGAAATGCAAATGTAGTACCAATTTTCAAAAAGGGAAGTATGGAGTGTGAAGGGAACTACAGGCCAGTCAGTTAGACCTCAATAGTTTGCAAGGTACTATAAAATCTGGTTACACAGAATGTTCAGATTCATCTTGATAGGCACAATCTTTTAAGGGATACACAACATGGATTTCGATCTCGAAGGTCTTGTTTAACTAACCTTTTGGAGTTCATGGAGTATGTTACTAAAGAAGTAGACAATCAAAGCAGGATGGATGTTGTGTACTTGGACAAAGCTTTTCATAAAGTTCCACATGGGAGGCTAATCCATCAACTACAGCAACATGGGATTGTTGGAAAAGTTCTAGGTTGGATTGAAGCATGGTTGAGGGGAAGGAAACAAAGGGTAATGTTAAATGGATGTAAATCTGATTGGAAGGACGTTCTGAGTCGAGTACCACAGGGCTCTGTTCTAGGGCCACTTCTCTTTATCATCTTTGTGAATAACATTGAGGAAGGGCTGAGGAATAGTGTTCAAACTTGCTGATGACATCAAGCTGGTATGAGTGGCAAACAGTTGTGATCAATCTAGAAATATTCAACTAGACTTGGAGGACCTAAAAAAGTGGGCTGATCAATGGCAGATGTCCTTCAACTATCACAAGTGTAAGGTTATGCATCTGGGATCTAGAGGTGAGACTTTAAGATATACAATGGGAGGGAGGGAACTGGATGTTATTGAAGAGGAAAGGGACTTAGGTGTGTTGGTTTCAAGAGACCTTAAAGCAGAAAAACAATGTAGCTCAGCTAGGAACAGAGCACTCAGAATGCTGGGACTCATTAATAGAAGTGTGACATATAAGAGCAAGGAAGTCATGAAAACACTGTACTTAGCATATGTGCGACCCCACTTGGAATATTCTGTACAAGCATGGAGCCCTACCTAGAAAAAGATATAGACATGTTAGAAAGAGTGCAGCGCAAAGCAACTAGACTCATCAGTGGAATAGGTAACTTAGAATATGGAGAAAGGCTTGTGGCATTGGATATGTACTCACTCAAGTATAGGAGATTAAGGGGGGGGGACATGATTGAAATGTACAAAATTGTTAAAGGACTAGATCAGGTCAATTTGAATGGTGCTCTTCAGTTTAGAGTATCACATCAGGGTCATCAATTCAGGTTAGACAAGTTGAGGTGTAGGACAGTTAAGCGACAACAGGTCTTCAGTCAAAGGGTTGTTGATCAGTGGAATGGGCTGCCTGCTGACATTGTGGGGAGTTCCCCATTGAATGTATTTAAAAGTAGGGTGGACAATTTTTTTAGACAGAAAATCTTGTTTTTGAGTTCTAATTTGTGATGGATGGGGTGAGGTTTATGTTAAGTAAGTGTGCACGGCACAGACCCCTTTAACCAGGCATGGATGCAGTTGGAAAATTATTGATAAGGCATTCAATCCACATGTGTTAACACGCGCCCTGGAGGGCCTCTGAGAATTACGCACTGGAGGGGGGCGGATTCCGCCCCCTAAGATCTCGGCTCCTAGTAAAGCTGGAGGAACGAAATTCGCAGGGTGGATGGGCACGGTAGTGAACTCTATTGTGCGCAATTTTGTGACCTTAGGTCAATATCTTCAAGGTCAAATGAGGTCAGATTGGCAAAATTTTCCGGTTTTGCATGGCTTGGCTTGTCATTGTTATGGATCGCTGTGATTGATGTTTGATGTCATCAATGATGTTTTGGACATTACTAATGATGCAATGCAGATGCTAGACCCAACATTTGACCTCAGGTCACCTATATAGCACCACTTTATCAGGTCAGTTACCTGTTCCAGTTACCGGAACCGGCCGCCCGCCCGACTGCTCCGTCGGGCAGCTCGGAGCAATCGGCTTCGTGAAGAAGGGAGTGAAGTACATGAATAAAGTATGGAAACGCAATGACGAACAGTACAAATGACAACCAGTAGTGCATTTATGGCAACATTCCAGTTGATCAAGTTTGGTTCCATTAATCTGTCATGAACTTGACCTGACTTGACCTTGGTGACCTAACATGACCTTGAAACTATACAGCATATCAATATGCATCAAACAAGTCGCTAGTGTTGCCTAGAACACTTCCCTTTTGTCAGTATGCTGGAAGCGCATTAGCGCCGATTTTTGTGGTCTGGCGCTATAACGTTTTTGACTTTGGCGGCCCCTAATTTGAAAAGTTTTCGGCCGAATTCCATTTTCTTCCTGTAAACGACGCGCCGTTCATTTCTAAGCAGGTACACCGAAAATCGCGTATATCCACCGGTAAATTCTGCAGGTATTTGCGAAAAACCGGAGGGCTGGGCGGATTTCGCCCCCTCCAGTGCGCGTGTTAAGAGAGAACAGGGGAATAGGGCTGGATAGCTAGGGTAGATAGGCATTGATAGGTGTGTGGGATATTGGAGGACTGGTTTCTTCAGGATGTGGGATGGTTGGGGTTGGTATTTTTACCAGGCTTATGGTATCTTCCATTTACAGACTTAACTGGATGGGCCTTTGGGTCTCTTATTAAGTCTAAATGCTATAAAACTTTATATAGGGTGTACCTAGCAATGGATTCAGCACCTTCCTTCGGGATGTGATACTGATGAGATTGTCTATGGTAGCACAATGGGTATGATGGGAGGAGTTTGTAATTGTTGAGTGTGTTATGCAATAGGAAGTCAATGGTGCTAGATAGGCTGGGATATATAGCTCCTTAGGAACTTGAGATAAGGGATTGATTGGAGTGAGAGTATGTACATTTCTAGTACCTTTTCTAGATAGCCTTAACCGAGATGGGCCCCTGTGGCTCTTATTAAGCCTGAACACTTTATGACTTAGTGCTACTAACTAAGTTGTTAGACGCAACCCAAGGGTATACAGACAGCCAAGATCAGGGGAATTACTGAGATGTGCACAGACTTGAATTAAGAAAATGACGTGAAAACCAGGGCAAATATGACTGATTTTTGACCACTGAAGTGCAATTATAAAATTTTCTTAATTTTGGACATATAGGTACAATTACTCATCCACTTATATGATAGATTCAGTTACTCATTCACTAATCTGAAGAAAACAAATCCTGAAGCCAAAATAGGCAGAAGAAGAAGAACCTTGGGTTCTTTTACAACGAATTAAACTGCTAGGTTACATAGCGTCGTCAACCTCTCACGCCGATTGGCCGCGGGTGGACTCGGTTGGTTGGTTATTGGTTTTACGATACGTCGACCGTTGAGTCATATAGCGTCGCCAATCTCTCACGCCGATTGGTCGCGGGCGAAGAGTAGCGACAGGCGAGATTCGAACCCACAATCTTTCGATTGTGAGACGAGCATCTTACCCCTAGACCACTCGTCCCCGGGTGGACTCGGTAAATTCCGTCGGTTGTGAGATTCGAACCCACGATCTTTCGATCAAGAGTCCGACGCTCTACCAACTGAGCTACCGCGGCCCCACCAAAATAGGAAGGAGTACAACACATGGTAGGTCTGGATAAGTTCTTATTAGTTCAATGGGTCCAAATCCTTGGGGCTCTTTTACGACGCATTCAACTGCTAGGTCATATAGCGTCGCCAACCTCTCACGCCGGTTGGTCACGGGTGGACTCGGTAATGCCGTCGGTGGTGAGATTCGAACCCACAATCTTGCGATCAAGAGTTCGACGCTCTACCAACTGGGCTCTACCTACCGCGGCCACAATGGGTCCAAATCCAGAGAGCTGGGTGGAAAACAACACAACACTATGGTGTAGCCAGGATTTGGTCCGGAAGGGGTTGGGGGTGACCATCTGAAGAGGGGCACCTACCTACTTAGCCTCCATGCATGAAGTACTTATAGTTCAATTAAATAGTCATTTCACCAAGAAACGAACACTAAATGCATTCCAAGAACATTAAAAAAAACACCAGAAAAGGATATTTTTGACAATGCATATACATGTTGTACCCTCTCACCCCAACAAAATATAGATGTGGGGAAAATGGTCTTGGGTGGGGTGATACATAATGGAGAGTAATACAAAATTACCCACCAAAATACCTACCCTAACCTACTGATGTTCAAGTGCCTAACACTTACTGATGTTCTATCACCTAAAACCCATGGATGTTGTATCATGTAAAGCCTAG
Organism: Ashinkailepas kermadecensis; assembly: GCA_034440615.1. NCBI lineage: Eukaryota > Metazoa > Arthropoda > Thecostraca > Neolepadidae > Ashinkailepas > Ashinkailepas kermadecensis. Next base: position 516,645 of record JAOTOM010004915.1, on the reverse strand, counting down.
ATGTTGGATGGCCTAAAATAAATGGATGTTGGATCACTTAAAACCTGTTGATGATTGCTAATTATTAACAATCATCATTGTTATTTATGGTTAGATTAACTTCAGTTTAACAATAAAAAATATTGCTAAATCACCAAAAACCTACTCACATTTGATAATCTAAGATCTATGGATGTTGAATTTCCTAAAACATACTGATGTTGGATCATCTAAGACTTACTGATTTGATTTAATATCTATGTGATGCCTATATATCAAATGATAACATATGTGATTTCCCAAAGAAATGGTAGAGAAAGTAGTTGCTAGATAAGCTTTAACAAGTGCAGTCCATACATTTTTTTTCTGACTTGAACTCAGGGGTTTCTTCTAAATAAATATCAGTAGTTTTTTTTTCTTTAGACCCAACATGACATTTCAAGATAAAACATTGTAGAACCACATTTCTGAATGTGATAAAGATGATGGGACCATTTTTTTCTTCTTCAGGAAATGTGTACTTTACAGGAGGCAACCATTTTGCATCATGTTTGTTTACCAGAGAGAAACTGTTATCTATGGCTTTATTAAAGCAAGCATTCATGCCTGTGCTTCCAAAACATCAACAAGATATCCAATACTCATCTTCACTTGAACCTATCCCATATTCGTCCTACAATCCAACATTGTACACTGCACACCTGCTACAAGGACCACTTTCAATGATGCTGGCATACTGATCATGATGGCTGACAGGTACCACCAGTGCAACCCTGCAGAGGTTCAAATAAATAGCATCTTCTGAGGCCAACTTCACTAAAATCACAAGCTGTGCTTTCACACCAAATTTGGTGTAATACACTGTGTTGTCATGTGTAAGGATGATATTTCACTAACATCATAAACTAAGCTAGTTAGTTATTTTGGCTTTAGGGTGCTTTGACCATAATTAATCATTTGCACCCTAAACAAACAAAACTACAAAATCCTAAGTACATCATTGAATATCACAATCTATGGAAAAATGTGTGTTACTATATTGTCTGCATTTCATGAAGGTTATTGACTGTCATCAAATGTGGTAAATACACAGCCAAAGTTGTATGAATTTTGGTGGATCAGTGCCAGTAAAAAAAGGGTGTCGATGAAAAAAAAGATGAATTTTTTTCTCAACAAAGTTCACAGGGGTGAGCAGCTGGAGATTTAGCAGGCCTCAAGACCCTCAAGGAAAATTTCCATTTCCATCATAATAATCCACCATGGACAGCAGGATGGAGGAGTTGAGGGGTGGAGGTGAGGTGTAGCCCCTTCCCTGCCAAACCTGGAATTTCCCATCTCCCATGGATTAGTCACTGGATGGGGGTGTGGTGGGATGACTACCATTATTGTCAATGGGTGCTCAATTCAAACTTCCAAGTTTAGCAGTTTGTGGCAATCATTGATTTCTTGGAATTTCTTTTTTCAGTGCAATGTTCATGAATGTGCTTAACATAATGCAACCACTCATTTCCTAGCAAATGCATACTTTTCATTTGGGAGGCAAAATAACACCCAAAAAGGGGCTTGAAGTTTGGTAATATGACATAAAAAGTAATCTTTAAAATAGGAAAAAAATGTAACACAACCTAACCTAGCCTAACCTTCCATGCAAGAAAACATCTTTTTTCAAATGGAAAATTTCCAACATTTTGTTTTCTAAATATTAAAATGAAAAAAAAACTATGACCTATCTTAACCTAGTTTGAACTGTATTTGAAGAAACCTTTTTCAACTTTCCAATGAAAAAAATATAGTAAATTTGTTGTAACGGGTGTTAAAAAAAGAACAAATTTTTCAATTTAAAAAAACAAATACCATGTTTATGAAGGTGTCTAAGATGATGGTACCACTTATTTTCTGTGCAAATGAGAAAAGAGATTTTTGTGAATTCTTTTGTGGAAGATTTTCCAACTTATAAAACCTAAACTAGCTAACCTAACCAAACCTAACCCATTTGTTTGCTTTATGGAGGCAAATGCATGCAAAAACCTATCTTGTTACCACCTTAAAGCACAACAAAACCAAAAAGTTTCTTTTTTTCACAAACATTTTCCAACAAATTGTTTTTTCTTCAAAAGCAGCTTAGGTTAGGTTAGGTTAGGCTGATCTAGGCTTAATTCTGAATTTTGAATATTTCCAGAAAATAAATTGCTTCACATCTTTTCTAATTTATTTTTTGGACTTTTTCTCCGAAAGTAGGTCAAAGTTAGGCTAGGTTAAATTAGATCATGTCGCATTACATTAAAAAAACATCTTTTTATGCTGTTACCTAATTCAAAACCAGTTTTTGGCATTATTTTGCTCACAACCTGAAAAGTAAGCATTTGCACAGAAAATAAGTGGTCCCACCATCTTCGTCACCTTCATAAACATGGTATTCCAAAGACAAATTCCAAGAAACAAAAAATACCTTTTAAGACAAATTTACCAAAAATCTAACCTACAACAAAAGCCTAACCAAAACAAACCTCATGCTCCATGGAGGTAAAATGAATGTAAAACTTGTCCAGTGGTTACCTTAACCTGCAATAATGTCAAAGTTGCTAGGTGGGCTTCAACAAGTCTAGTCAATAAATTTTTTGTCTCCTATTTCTCCTGAGGGGCTTCTTCTGTATAAATACCGAAAAACCAGATTTTGTATAACTCCACATCATGCAGGCAACCGGACATGAGCATGCAAATAATTATTTAAAACAGCTTGTGTATGCGCGGACAAACACAGCGCATCAGAAACACAGCCAACTTACTCTGTATGTGACACAATCCAACTACAATTCGCCTTATTTCCGGTACTTGTCGAAGAATTTCATCTGTTACTAAGTGAATACCTCTTTTTTGAGGCCTAAGCTTTATTTTCTTTTGATACCAGGCAGATCCAACGTGAAACACCCCCGAATGGGACGCCATGCTTGTGTCTGCACTGGGGCACCAGTTTTGATCAAGTTTTGATGTTATTATAGTAGATAATTAAGAAGACATCACATTTGGAAGTGAATGGAGAAAAAGGTTGGCATTTGATTTCCCGCTGAAAAATGATAATCAAGAAACAAAATTGTTCAATCAAAAACAATCGTTGTAACGCAGAGCAATGCGGGTAAAGAAAATCTTCGCATCTCCAATGAAATACGTCATAAGACACCGATCATCTGTAGTCTATTCACAAGCATTAAAGTATTTCTACATCCTTGGAGCGTCATGGATGGGGTCGGGAACTACAACTTGTTTTTGTTGTGCGTGTTTTGTTTCCTCATTTTAACTAATACTGCGGCATCAACATTGGGTATGTGGATGGGTACCTGTTTGTGTGTATGAGCCTTTACATAATGAAACGATTTCCTTTGGAGTGACTGTAAAGCAGGGCTAAGAGGTATATAGACGGGTTAGGTAGTTAGGTAGGCACTTGATAGTCCTATTCAGTCTTCACGGTGTAGAATGATGGCATGCATTTAACAGTATTTTTAAATGCTTGAACTCCGATATGCATTTCAGGAAAGCAATGTTATATTGGGTTTGTTCCTCACCCTGCTCCAAATTTTTGATAAAAGGTGTTCTTGGAATTTTGGGAATACTTTTTCAGAATATGATGTTTATGAACATGACTAAGAAGATGCGAGCACTCATTTTCGGTGCTGATACTTTTCAATTTGGATGATGATGTCATATTGGTATGGTGTAATGCTGTCATAGGTATGGCACTGAAGCTTTGACTGGCTAATGCTACAAATGGTTCACATACCTTAATGAGATGGTCAAAGTAGCTTAGCCTAAACTAACCTAACCAAACCTAGCCTAGCCTTACCTAACCGGTTTTTGATAAAAGGTGTTTTGTGATTTCTTGGAATTGTTTTTCAGAATATCATGTTTATGAATGTGACTAAGAAGATGCAACCACTCATTTTTGGTGCTGATGCTTACTTTTCAATTTGAACGATGACGTCACATCAGCATGGTGTGATGATGTCATAGGTATGGCACCAAGGCTTCGACTGGCTAATGCTACAAATGGTTCACATACCTTAAGGAGATGGTCGAAGTAGCTTAACCTAACCTCATGGTGCATTATATAAATTATAGCTATGACAAACCAAGAGGTAAGCAGGTTAGGTTAGGTTGGGTTAGTTTAGGTTAGGTTAGGTTAAGCTACTTTGACCATCTCATTAAGGTATGTGAACCATTTGTAGCATTAGCAAGTCAACCTAACCTCATGGCACATTATATGAATTATAGCTATGATAAACCAAGAGGTAATCAGGTTAGGTTAGGTTAGGCTAGGCTGGGTTGGGTTAGGTTAGTTTAGGTTAAGCTACTTTGACCATCTCATTAAGGCATGTGAACCATTTGTAGCATTAGCCAGTCAAAGCCTCAGTACCATACCTATGATGTCATTACACCATACCAATGTGACACTGACATCATCGTCCAAATTGAAAAGCAAGCATCAGTGCCGAAAATTAGTGGTCGCATCTTCTTGGTTATGTTCATAAACATCATATTCTGAAAAAGTATTCCCAAAATTCCCAAAACACCTTTTATCAAAAATTTACCAAAAACAGTAGAGCAACTTGGAGCAACTTGGAGCATTTTAGAGCAGGCTCAGTAAAAACAAGCACTGGAATGTCTGGAGCAACTTGGAGTAGAAATCAGCTGTTTATGCTTGTATTCTGGGGCATGTTTGGAGCTCGGATCCTGGGGAAAATTTTCAGTGTGACATAGTTTTGGAGGTCCAATCAGGTCAGGCAATTCACTGCTTGAAGCTCATAGGATCTGGAAAATTATCTGGATCCTGCAGAATATTTTTCAGACAAAATCTACAGGATCTATGTGACATCACTAGCATTAGCTGCACTTATGGCACACAAGTTCATTCAGCATGCGCCATGTTGTTTTTAGCCATTGAAGTCATGGTGTCAATGATGGGAAGATGTAGATAATTCTCCAGTTTCAGTTTGGATTGTGATATTTCTTAGTCCAGATAAGTCAAGAGAACACATTCTTAGGCTAGAATGGGCTGGTAACTATGCAAGGGCAAACATTACCAAGGTACCAAACCAGGGATTTTGACCCCATCAACCCACCTGAGATCTCCAGCAATGGTGTCATGGTCTTCTATATGTAGCTTTGATGTTATAAAGTCATAAAGTCATAAAGTGTTAATGCTTAATAAGAGCCACAGGGGCCCATCTGGGTTAAGCCTATCTAGAAAAGATACTAGAAATGTACATACTCTCACTCCAATCAATCCCTTATCTCAAGTTCCTAGGAGCTATATATCCCAACCTATCTAGCACCATTAACTTGCTATTGCATAACACACTCAACAATTACAAACTCCTCCCATCATACCCATTATGCTTTCACCTGTTCTCTCACCTGGTTGGCTCCCCATATGCTCAAACATCACTCACGAAGAGATGAGTTCCATGCCTGATCGAGGGGAGCCAGTATCTGCAGGTATGCCAGTCCCCTAGATTAAAGAAAATATGGTTATCAGATAGTCAGGGCAAGACACAGGAACTGGAAAGTGTACCTTAAGCAGAATTTGTATGCTTAGAGTAGCCACTACATCTGCTTATATTTTGTTGTCAGTCAAGGTTTCTGAAAAACAGAATATAGAGATTGAATATACAGATTGAATACAGATATTGAATATAGAGATATATAGAGATCCCTATATTCTGAATATAGAGAAGTAAAGCTACTCTTCAAGTTTGATTAGTATATTATCATGGTTAATCTATTCAGTATATTCATACAACAATGTGCAGAGATTTGAGTGCAATGCAGCTTTAAATGCACCCAGGTCCATTAAGGCTACTACATCATCAGGCAATGGGTTCCATGTGGCACAGCATCTATGGCAAAAAAATATCTTCCTACAATCCACTGATGCACGCCTGTGAGCCAATTTCAGTGAGTGTCCACGTGTGTTCACCAATGGTGCCAGAACAAACATGTCAGGGATCTTAATGGCAGAATGGCTATGAAAAATCTTCCAACATCTGATAGTGTCTGCTCAAATCAGTTTACCTATCACCGAGTACAGACCTAGTTTCTGTAATCTGGCACCATAATCCAGACCTCCCATCCCCTCTATGTTTCGTGTCCACCTTCTCTGTACTGATTCTAGTTGCCTTAAATCACCTATGTAACCTGTATTCCAAACACACAATGCAAACTCCAAAAGAGGCCTGACATGAGTAATGTACAGGGTTTTCATAAATTCAGGAGAATGACATAAAGTAGAACTTAGTGGGTTGCTGGCCAGACTTCCAGCTTTCTGTACTATACCAGCAATGTGTTGATTGGAACACAAGTTTTATCTACTGTGATGCCTAGGTCAGTATGCATCTCAACAATGCTTACCTGAAATCCATCTATGTAATAATGTGCATAAGGGCCAATATTTTTCAAGTCATATGAGCCATGGTGTGCTTTGAGAACTGCACATTTCTTGGAGTTCATTGCTAGTCTCCATGACTTGGCAGTACTAACGAGTGTATCAATGTCTTTTGGCCCTGTGAAATGCCAGCCAGCAGGTCGTGACAGATTTGTACTTCAGTTTCATGTATATCTTTAGGTCATCTGCAAAAACCTTGAACTGGGAGTGTATACCATGAGGTACATAATTCACATTAATCAAGAATAACACAGGACGCTGTGCTACTCCACTCACAGTATATCACGTACTTGTTGGCTGTCCTGGACTGGAACCTGCACGTCGCAGATATCTTGGGCTTCAAAGTATTGATATGACGCTGCGACAAATGCTGGCCGATGATTCTCAGATCGTAGCATCTGGGGATATATTTGCATACCTAAAACAAGTAAATTTTGACATAGTATACCGCCCACCACAAGCACTCTGATATGACGTAAGACCCATCGCCTAAGAATAATGTTATGACAGGTAGAGTTATGGGCGCAAAATGACCAACGCAGTCGATGCGCCCTAAAGCACAAATCCACCACCACCACAGGACCTAGTACAGAGGCCTGAGGTACTCCACTTAGAACATTCTTTGGTTTGCTAGAAGAGCCAGAGACAAGCACTTTCATTTCCCTCCCACATATAAAATTTTGGATCCAGGTGAGGATTATCTCTGAAATTCCCAGAGCTCTCAGTTTTGTTGGTAGCAGCACATGATTAACAACATCAAATGCCTTTGAAAAATCAAAGAAAATTACATCCACCACATAGCCCTCATCTAGCCATGTAGAGACAGTCTCATATGTTAGCAGTAGTTGATCCTCTACAGAACGTCCCCGACGGAAGCCAAATTGTCCTTGGTCCAGCAAGTGATGGACCTCCAAATATTCTGTAAGCTTCTCAACAATTACTCGTTCCAGAATTTTACATGGGACGGAAGTAAGACTCACTGGGCGATAATTTAGTGGATCATGCCTTGAACCCTTTTTTAAAAATGGGAATAACTTTTGAAGTTTTCCAACTATCAGAAAGACTTCCAGTAGAAAGAGATGAGTAAAAAATTATGAAAAATGGTTTTACAAGCTCCTCACAGCAAGATACAATTAACTGAGGGTGGACCCCATCAGAGCCCATGCTGGAGGATCCATCAACCTGACTAAAAATTCTGAGCAACTCAGCTTCAGTAATATCAATGCTCCGCAGCACTGTTTCGGTACACTGCTACCATAGACAATCTCATCAGTATCACATCCCGAAGGAAAGTGCTGAATCCATTGATAGGTGCACCCTATATAAAGTTGTATAGCATTTAGACTTAATAAGAGACCCAAAGGCCCATCCAGTTAAGTCTGTAAATGGAAGATACCATAAGCCTGGTAAAAAGACAAACCCCAACCATCCCACATCCTGAAGAAACCAGTCCTCCAATATCCCACACACCTATCAATGCCTATCTACCCTAGCTATCCAGCCCTATTCCCCTGATCTCTCTTAACACATGTGGATTGAATGCCTTATCAATAATTTTCCAACTGCATCCATGCCTGCTTAAAGGGGTCTGTGCTGTGCACACTTACTTAACATAAATCTCACCCCATCCATCACAAATTAGAACTCAAAAACAAGATTTTCCTGTCTAAAACATTTGTCCACCATACTTTTAAATACATTCAATGAGGAACTCCCCACAACATCAGCAGGCAGCCCATTCTACTGATCAACAACCCTTTCACTGAAGACCTGTTGTCGCTTAACTGTCCTACACCTCAACTTGTCTAACCTGAATTGATGACTCCTATGTGATACTCTAAGCTGAAGTGATTATAACCCTATGTGATACTCTAAATGTTGCCTTGCAATGACACCATTCAGCTCCTTTTATCCAGCATTGAAGCACACGTTCATCACTCCAGGTAAGAGAGCATCAAGGTTCCCTTTGTGGGAAGTTTCAGACTCAGGAATATACCTGACCACATCCGATAACCTCCCAGTGAACGGGCTGACAGCGGCCCTCAGTTGGCTAGGGAGAGGAATGTCCACCAATGCCGATGGAAATATCCACCAATGCCATCATTGCCTTCATGTATTTTGCCCCACCCCTAATAATATTCAGAAATCAACACCTGTGTTTGATATTCCAGGCCTGTATGCTGATGTCTGGCCGAGAACTGCCCAATGTCGGCATATCGTTAACAAGATGTCAAGCTTGCCTCAACACATGCTGACAGTGGGACGAAATTGGCATGTTTACTGGACTGTTCATCCCAGATGAATAAAACTTTTACTAGACCCACATCCAAACCCCACCAACAGCTCCTAAACTTACTACAAGAACACTGATGATGCGAGCAAGCGTTCAACGTGTAGAACGGTCACCACATTTGACTGCTCGATATTTGGATACCCAGCAGGATCCGGTTGTAAGCTCCGAACGCCGGATATAAAATGTTTATCCTGGTGGAAATTATTCTCCGAGCAGCAAACACACCCGTGGTTACATACGAGCAGATGATGCAGATGTTTGAAACTTGCATTGAACCATTACATGGCATTGCATGAGATAGGCTATCATTGTGGTTCAAAGTTCAAAGTTGAAAGTAATCTGGAGGGGCACAATTTGTTCTGAGGGGCACCACTAGGAATGTTTCTGGAGCGGTGCATTTTCCTGCCAAAGGGCATTTCTTGCTAAGAAATTTGGGGGAGGGGCACTCCAGCCTCCCTGGATGGGTGCCTTTTTCTCTCAGAGACTTCCCTCTGGCTGCAAGGTTTGAGGAGAGCTGCACTCAAACCTTCTTGAAGAGACACCTGTTCCTGTCAGGTGGGGCACCACCTTCCATTGGTGGCACATGTCCCCAGTTGCTTCTGGGGATGAGTAGTCTAGGGGTAAGTTGCTCGTCTCACAATTGAGAGATTGTGGGTTCGAGTTTCATCTGTCGCTACACTTCACCCGCGGGCAATCGGCGTGAGAGATTGAGACACTACGTGACTCAACGGTTGAAGTGCCTTAATACCAATAACCACCAACCACCACCCCAGTTGCTCCCCTGACTGAACTTTGTGATCAGTCACTGATTTTCCATAGTTAAATTTAGATGATTTGAACACTCAGGACTTCCCAAGGTTTAGAGGTTTTGAATGCTTCAAGATTCGGAATGTTATGGTTTCTAAACATTTTAGAGGTTTTGAGCATTGGGTGCTTTGAGTGTTCTGATCACTGATGCTTGGAATGCAATGTATTTTGATGCAGGAGTAATTTTGCATGATTAGGTTTAATTATTTTAATTGATCTTTACATTCTGAAATTTGACAATTTTTAGAGGTTTTAAACTGCTAGTTGCTTTGATTCATTCAAAGTTTTAAACATATCCAACATAAGGAAGTTTCTAAAAGAATAATGGTTTTGAACCATTGGAAGAATTTAACTTTAGGGGAGTTTAGAAGTTTAGACTATATAATGATCTAATCCGTGGATGTCTGGTGCCCTGAAAATGCTGGTTTAGACTATGTAATTGGATTTAAACTAAAAAATGAAAATACTTTGAAAATGCTGGTTTCAGTATGCATGCCTAGGTAGGTACCTACCTGGTAGGCAAGGTATCAGTAAGAGATGCATTTTTGGTAATAATGAAAAAGTTTGGGTGATATTATGGTGATTTAAAGCATTCATGAGACAGTTTTTACACACATTTTGTGGTAGTATTGTGATTTAATGTATTCACATAACAAGTTTTGCATACATTTTATGGTATTGTTATGCATTCATGCATTCACAGTACAAATTTTACAAACATTTTACCCTCCATGATGCAAACAAATATTCAGTTTGTGTAGGTTAGATGGTAAATTTGCACTAAGGGAATTTTTGAATTCTTCAACTTTCTTTTTCCAATGCAATGTTTATAAATGTTTATGAAGGTTATTAACATGATGTAGCTACTCATTTCCTCTGCAATTGCATGCTCATATATATATATATATATATATATATATATATATATATATATATATATATATATATATATATATATACTTATATTCACTATTTAATATCATGCCACTGCATCAACAAAGCAAAATCATGCCAGGGAAACAAATTAATGATGTAAGAATGGTCAAACCATATGCAATCACGAATTACTAATTGTGTTATACTTTGTGCATCATGCCCATATGTTTCACAATTTTTAGACACAATGGACCCATTGTCACTGAATCCCATTTGTGATCTGTGGCGCCACACGTGTGCCGACAGACCGATGGTGGTGATCCGGGAGGTGGCCACCGATGACGAAGACAGCGACTTCAGTCCGGGCCACGGGCCGCGCCGCGAGGAGCCGCGGCTGCGTGTTCGCCGGCGCACCAAGAGCTCCGGCGAGAGTCGCAAGTCGTACGCGCACGGTCGGCGGCCGACCGCCGGCGCGGCCGAGCGGTGGCGCGCCGGCGGCGTGTCCTGCTCCAGGCTCGCCTTCGTCGTGGCCGGTCAGTGGCGACTGCCGACGGGGTGGCGGCGGGGCGTGAGGTGTCGGGATCGATGTGGAGGTGGTGGGGCCGATACGCTGAGAGTTGGCGGGATGGACGTCGGTGTACCGGGACGGAGAGCAAGGTGACGGCACGGTCGGAAAGGTGGTCAGAATGGCAGTCAGATGACTATGTGGACGGGGAGATGGCGGGAAGGGCAGGCAAATTGCGAACAGGTACGTGCGGTGGTGCAAATGAGGCATGGCCATGTGGGCAGAGCTGACATAATTCACTGAAATATAGGTAGACTAATCTCTGGGAGGAACGGTCAAATCTTCTGTGACGTTCCTGTACTCTGAGAGGGTAGTTTACTCACCTGTACAATATGCTGTGCTCAGAACGGTCATATTTTGTTGTGACGTTCCTGTACTCTGAGAGGGTTATCTGCTCACCTTTACAATATGCTGTGTTCGGGACAGTCAGATCTTCTGTGACGTTCCTGTACTCTGAGAGGGTTATCTGCTCACCTGTACAATATGCTGTGTTCGGGACAGTCAGATCTTCTGTGACGTTCCTGTACTCTGGGAGGGTTATCTGCTCACCTGTACAATATGCCGTGTCCAGAACGGTCAGATCTTCTGTGACGTTCCTGTACTCTGGGAGGGTTATCTGCTCACCTGTACAATATGCTGTGTTCGGGACAGTCAGATCTTCTGTGACGTTCCTGTACTCTGGGAGGGTTATCTGCTCACCTGTACAATATGCTGCGTTCGGGACAGTCAGATCTTCTGTGACGTTCCTGTACTCTGGGAGGGTTATCTGCTCACCTGTACAATATGCTGCGTTCGGGACAGTCAGATCTTCTGTGACTTTCCTGTACTCTGGGAGGGTTATCTGCTCACCTGTACAATATGCTGCGTTCGAGACAGTCAGATCTTCTGTGACGTTCCTGTACTCTGGGAGGGTTATCTGCTCACCTGTACAATATGCTGCGTTCGGGACAGTCAGATCTTCTGTGACGTTCCTGTACTATGGGAGGGTTATCTGCTCACCTGTACAATATGCTGCGTTCGCGACAGTCAGATCTTCTGTGACGTTCCTGTACTCTGGGAAGGTTATCTGCTCACCTGTACAATATGCTGCGTTCGGGACAGTCAGATCTTCTGTGACGTTCCTGTACTATGGGAGGGTTATCTGCTCACCTGTACAATATGCTGCGTTCGGGACAGTCAGATCATCTGTGACGTTCCTGTACTCTGGGAGGGTTATCTGCTCACCTGTACAATATGCTGCGTTCGGGACAGTCAGATCTTCTGTGACGTTCCTGTACTCTGGGAGGGTTATCTGCTCACCTGTACAATATGCTGCGTTCGGACAGTCAGATCTTCTGTGACGTTCCTGTACTCTGGGAGGGTTATCTACTCACCTGTACAATATGCCGTGTTCAGAACGGTCAGATCTTCTGTGACGTTCCTGTACTCTGGGACGGCTATCTGCTCACCTGTACAATATGCTGCGTTCGGGACAGTCAGATCTTCTGTGACGTTCCTGTACTCTGGGAGGGTTATCTGCTCACCTGTACAATATGCTGCGTTCGGGACAGTCAGATCTTCTGTGACGTTCCTGTACTCTGGGAGGGTTATCTGCTCACCTGTACAATATGCTGCGTTCGGGACAGTCAGATCTTCTGTGACGTTCCTGTAGTATGGGAGGGTTATCTGCTCACCTGTACAATATGCTGCATTCGGGACAGTCAGATCTCCTCTGATCTCCCTGTGGGGTGGGGATACACGCCGGGACCCATGGCCGCAGCCCGTGACCGCAGCCCGTGACCGCAGCCCGTGACCGCTGTGCGCTCAGTAGAGGTTTGCTTGCGTCTGGCCGTCCTGACGTGCGACTGTTGCGCCGCACCGCCAGGAGTGACGTGCGGCGTGCTGCACGCGCTGCACGTCAGCACCCTGTTCGAGAACGACCGCCACTTCAGCCACCTGTCGACCCTCGAACGCGAGATGTCCTTCCGCACAGAAATGGTGAGTCACCGTGGCAGAGGATGCCAACTGTTTCTCCAGGTGGTGGCGCGCTCCCATGGGCAGCAAAGGATTCATCTTATCACGGCGATCACGTGCGTATTTTTAGCGCTCAAGATGCTGAAAGTTTTGCGGCAGAGAGACGTATGCGAATACGGGATAATCTCGAACTTATTTTATGGCGCCAACTGAGCCACATTTTTCATTCCACCTGCTTTCAGGCCATATTGAGCTGGTCGAAAGCAGGTGAACGCTTGAGAAACAGCTCGTGGTGTAAATATTCCACCAGTAATAGGATTGTCGCGGAGCGTCCAATACCATGAGGCGGCGATCATTTTCGGTGCGACATGCTAGTTTTATCGTCACCATTGAAGATATTCCAAGTACGATGGATAGTCTCATGCACCTCTGCGCATCCCACACCTCAGAGTCTGACAGTCTCATGCGTCACTGCCCATCCGTATCTCAGAGTCTGGCAGTCTCGGGCGTGACTTCCCATCCGACACCTCAGAGTCTGGCAGTCTCGGGCGTGACTTCCCATCCGACACCTCAGAGTCTGGCAGCCTCAGGCATCACTGCTCATCCGACACCTCGGAGTCAAGCAATCTCATGCACCTCTGCCCACCCGACACGTCAGAGTGCTGCAGTCCCCTGGACCTATGCTCATTAGACACCTCCTAGTCAGGCGGTCCCGTGCACCTCTGCTCATTCGATTCGCCATTACCAGTACTGCTGTAGTTCTGCCACCGTTTCATTTCTGCAGAGGATGCGCCATTGCAAATACTGCTGTAGTTTTGTCACCGTGTCATTTCTGCAGAGGATGCGCCATTACCAGTACTGCTGTAGTTTTGGCACTGTACCATTGCTGCAGAGGATGCGATATTACCAGTACTGCCGTAGTTTTGCCACCGTGCCATTTGTGCAGAGGATGCGCCATTACCAGTACTGCCGTAGTTTTGCCACTGTCATTTCTGCAGAGGATGCGATATTCCCAGTACTGTAGCTGTGACACTGCTCCATTGCTGCAGGGTATGTACTACTCGTACTTCAAGGCGGTGGCGGAGGCGCCCGACTTTATGTCTGGACTGCAGCTACTGCTGGAGGATCGACTGGTGGAGGCGCCCGACACCATCAACGCCCTACAGCGCTTCAACCTGTACCCGGAGGTAACACACACGGAATGCAACTCGTGCCATAGGAAAATCAAGGTGAAACTGAGTCGATCTTCATTGAATCGAGAAGACTACACGTTTGTGTAACCCTAAGTTATATATTGGAGTTGCTCTATAATTTTTGGCTGATGACCGATTATGAATAATAATCTTCCCAGGAATAAGAAATGTTGTTCAATACTGTATTCCATGCCCTCTGGCCAGACCTGTCTTCGTGCGTCAACGTCTGGGCAGCCCCAACCCCCATTGACACTATTTTTTATCGTGATCAATGACTTGGCCAGGGGTGAACGCAGCGGTGCAGCGAAGGAAACTGGCCACTGGTGCCAAGTGTGTTTTTTAACCTTTTAGGGGGGGAATCTTCCACTATGGTTAATTTGTTTCAGGTTTTGGTTTCCCAACAGGTAGTGTCAGCTATTGCCGATAGACACACATCATTTGCGGCATTCTTGCCATAAATATATCGGTTTTGCTGAGTTTTGTACATGTTCCTTAGTACCTCTTGTTACTGACATTTGAACGTGTACATATTAGGCCACTGACCCTTCAATGATGCTATGCTCTAAACTCACTAAAGTTTACTGTTATTCCTGTGTGACTTCGGGCCACTCAAACGCTCAGCATTCCGTGCTCCGCAGTCTGTAAATCTTCTCCCCGTGATCGGTTGTGTACGTTCTGGTGGATTAACAAGCGAGGCCCAGGTGCGAAGTACTAAATGCTCTGCCGGATTGGAGGTATTTCCAGCACCCATCAGCCGACTGACGGCCGCCCACCACGACAGGTGCTGCTGGGCGGCGCCTACCACTCGTACCGTCAGCTGGCGCGCTGGCTGCGGCTGGAGACGCGCGAGTGCTGGAAGGTGGACCGGGGCGACAGTCTGCCGCCCATCTGGAGCTGCGTCGGCCTCGGCACACCTGTCTTCTTCTACCTGGCCGGCGTCTGGCTGTGCGCCGCCCTCCTCGGCATGATCCTCTTCGTCTACGGCTGCCAGATGAGGTCAGCGTGCTGCCAGATGGGTGAGGGTGTTGACACATGGGCAAGGGTGCTGGCAGATGGGTCAGGGTGCTGGCAGATGGGTGAGGGTGCTGGCAGATGGGTAAGGGTGCTGGCAGATGGGTAAGGGTGCTGGCAGATGGGTGAGGGTGCTGGCAGATGGGTAAGAGTACTTTGACACGGAAGGGTACTTTGACACGTAAGGGTACTTTGACACGTAAGGGTACTGACATATGGGTAAGGGTGTTGACAGATGTGTAAAGGTGTTGACGGATGGGTAAGGGTGCTGGCAGATGTATAAAGGTGTTGGCAGATGGGTAATGGTGCTGGCAGATGGGGATGACCGATGGAATATCCGATTTGGGCGTACTGTCAGACGGGGGTCAGTATTCTCCGACATCGGACATGACGAGGCGCAGTAACACGTGGCAACACACGTGTTGTTCAGTCGTTGCCAACAGCATGTTGCACGTGCACAGCATTAACAGCGCGACAACACCATACGTCGCTGGTGTGTGCGGGTCGATGTGGAGATCGTTCAGCACGTGTGTCCCTCTGCTGCACAGCCACCGCCCGCCAACCTCAGCACGTGATGGTGGCGGTGTGATTCTGCCGGCGTGTCTCGTATCGTGTCGGTGTATCTAGTGTGCTTGTTGTGCAATGGTGCCGTAAATGTATTTCGGGTGACCTGTTGTGATTGCCTGTTGCACACACCATACTGACATGCTCTACCGGTTCGGTCACACGAAGCCAGACCCAGCGGTTGGATCACGCCAGACATGTGATCGAACCGTTTTCTAAGCTATATGATTATGATTCGTGCGCTCGTACGGTCGGCCCCTCCGAACCGTCTTCTAAGCTATATGATCATCATGGTGGGTGCGCCCTAAAGACACACCCCATCCGAACCATCTTGTAAGCTGTATGATTATGGTCCGTGCCATACTGGCTGCCGTAGCGAGGCCTGTGGGCACGCAATAATGGGTGGTGCGCCTGTTCTGGATGGCGTTTCATTTGGCTTTTGCTTACCACGTGCCACAGACTGCCCCATCCTCCGTTACTTCTACGTCTCCCCGTCTCCTGCCGGCAGCAGGCACGGCAGTCGGCGCGCGAATGGCTGTTCGACACCATCACTACATATTATTTCATATAGAAAGCTTGACCGCTGCTCCGCTGGGGCAGCCGAAGCGTCTGTTCCTGGTGGTAGTTTGCTGTTCGAGAGAGCAGCAATATACGTGTGCAACATCCGCTGTTTTCTGACACCACAATCAGCTGCCGTGGCAGCGTCTCGTCTCGCCTGGCACTGCCACGTGGCCCGCTGACGGCGCCGGCCCCCCGCAGTGGCAAGGGGACGAGTAGTCTGGGGGTAAGTTGCCCGTCTCACAATGGAAAGATGGTGGGTTCGAGTCTCACCTGTCGCTACTCTTCGCTCGCGACCAATCGGCGTGAGAGATTGGCGGCGCTACATGACTGAACGGTCGACGTGTCGTAAAACCAACAACCACCACGCCTCCCACAGTGGCAACATTTGGGGCGGCCTGCTCACCACCGCCTGCTTCTTCTTCAACCACACCGAGGCGAGCCGCGTCATGTGGACCCCGCCGCTGCGCGAGAGCTTCGCCTTCCCGTTCCTGCTGGCGCAGATGGTGTACGTGTGCCGCTCCGTCACGGCCAAGCGACCGTTCTGGACGCAGGTGAGACGCCCGCCGGCCGTCCATCCAGCCGTTCGGCACCGAACTGGCTACGGGCATGATAATGGGGGGGGGGTAGCTAGGTGCCCTTGGAGCCACGTCAGCACCGGACACACTGGAGTCGTGACGAGAGCAGGGTCGAGCACCCTGCGTATTGCTGAATGCGGGCTCAGAACAACAAAAGTGGGCTGATGGTCGCTTCTTGCACGCTGCCATCCTACTGGCTTGCTCGCCCACGCGACGATGGGGTCGTGTGGCTCACTGAGTTTACTAGGCCGCAACACGCAAGGTGTTATGTGTCCGCTGGTCCTGTCCGCACGCAACGCCAGAATGGCCAGGTGTTTCCAACGTTTTTCATGAGGTGGTGTGCTGTTTTATACCCGGTTCTGGAGTTCTATCAAGCCCTCGGGCTTCGGATCAATATCAAATAGCCTGACGCTGTATTGCGACCGGCAAGGGAAGGGAATTCGTTGCGTTTTTTTTTAGTTGTCTCATGATGTGGGATATGTATTACAAAGTAGCATACCAAGGTGTTCACATTTTTACAATGCAGTACTAATTGTGTTAAACTTTGATGGCGCAGTCTAAGCATTTTGGCACTGCCTGACAGTATGGGCGCACCCTGACAGTATGGACGGGCACCGCGCATAATCGAGCCCCGTACCTCTGGCATGTCAGATGCTCAGCTTAACCACTGAGCTATCGTCGCCCTGATATTTGCCCGCAAATTTACCTCGCTGCTAAATGGTGTCTTTCGGCAGACGTGTCGCCGATGTGTGTTGTGTGTCCCGATGCATGTCTTCCTGGTGTCTGATGTGTGTCCGCAGGTAGTCAGCATCAGCACATTGACGGCGCTGTCGCTGCTGTTCTGGCAGTTCTCGCAGTTTGTGCTGCTGACACAGACATGGCTGTTGTACCTGCTGTGGGTGGTGGGTGTGCTGCCCACCGCCCAACTCAAGGCCATCCTGGCAGCCCAGCTGGTCAGTACAGCCGTCACCGAGATCAGCACTGAACTCCGAGTTTGTCACCGAGTCTCTAGACTGTCACAAGCCCACTTGGTGGTGGGCTCAGTGGCGGGCTCGGTGACGAGCCCTTGGCTCGTCACCGAGCCCGCCACTGAGCCCACCACCCGGTTCTTCACCGAGCCCACCTCCGAGCCCGTCCACCACCGGGCCCGCCACAGAGCCCACCACCAAGCCCTTCACTGAGTCCACCACCGAGCCCTCAATCGAGCCCGCCGACCAACGAGCCCACCTCCGAGCTCCACTACTGGCACATAGCCCACTACCGAGCTCCGATCCTGGCACATAGCCCACTACCGAGCTCCGATACTGGCACATAGCCCACTACCGAGCTCCGCTACTGGCACATAGCCCACCACCAAGCTCCGCTACTGGCACATAGCCCACTACCGAGCTCCGATACTGGCACATAGCCCACTACCGAGCTGCGATACTGGCATATAGCCCACTACCGAGCTCCGATACTGGCACATAGCCCACTACCGAGTTCGCGACCAACCCTCGATACTACGTACCACCTAATATCGGCGATGGGTGCATATGTGAAATATCTGGTCCTTTCTCACTGTCTATTTTTCGACACACAAAAGGTGTATGCTTCGTATGACAGCAAACTCTTGTTGTAGCTGCCACCAACAATTGACCATACCTGTTTGTAGACAGTCTAGCAAAGCAGTCATGTTCACTTATTTTGGGCATATTTCGTTTTATTGCAAGTACTCTTGCAGACTGCATTCCGTTTTTCTTTTCTGTGTCTGAATTTTACGCTCCAATATCATAAATCGAATCCGAAAATCTAGCTGTGAGCCAGCTGGTGTATTCTAGCCGTTGAGATACAAATAAGTGGAATGTTGATCTCCCACGTTGCCTGTATTGGTGAGTGTGAATTGATGACTATTGGTACGCAAGGTTTGGTTGCACTCCGGCCAACGATACGCCAGTTAGCAGTTAACTGGTGGCAAATGGCAGTCTGCTCGACCGTGCGTTGGCGGAGTATTGTCGGCCGGCTGCCGGGATGTCGCGACCCTCGCCGACTCGCGTCGCGACCGCGGCACGAATCCGAACAGGAGGGGATCGGGGCGAGATGTGGTGGGTCGGCGCTGGTGTGGTGTGACAGGTGGTTCGGTGCATCTGTCCTGATGCCGAGGCGCACTGCCCGTTGAGTTCGGTGATGTTTCGCCCTCGCTGTTTGCGCCGTATGGATTTGATTTGTGGTTTGGATTGGATCGGATATTGCGACTGGAAGCTGATTGGATATTGTGTTTGCTGACCAAATATTAAATTCATGTCTACATACCAGGGAAAAAGTGGATGAAGTAGTCTCTGTGACTGATTGGTACTCGTGACTGATTGGTAAACTTCATAGAGTATTCCTGTTACTAATATGACTATTTAGGTTCATTTATGTGTTCGACAGTCATTGTTTTATCGGCCACTGTTAATGAAGCATAATGCAAAAAATCCTGCCATGCATGATGTGACCGCTATTTTGCACCTGTACGAACTGATAATGCCTGACAGATCGGTCTGTTGGTTGTTGGCGTTTAGGGGCGCATCGACTGCGTCGGTCATGCAGCGCCCAGATCGGTCTGTTGTCTCCTGGCAGCTCGGTCTGATGACCTCTGATTGCTCGGTCTGATCGCCTCTGGCAACTAGGCTTGTTGACCTCTGGCAGCTCGGCCTGATGACCCCTGGCAGCTCGGTCCGTTGTCCCCTGGCAGCTCGGTATGATGACCTCTGTCTGCTTGGTCTGATGATCTTTGACAGCTCGGTCTGTTGCTCCCTGGCAGCTCGGTCCGACGACCCCTGGCAGCTCGGTTCGATGACCCCTGGTAGCCTGGTCTAATGGCCTATGGCAGCTCGGCTTGTTGTCCCTTGGCAGCTCGGTCCGATGACCCCGGGCAGCTCGGTTTGTTGTCCCCTGGCAGCTCGGTCTGTTGTCCCCTGGTAGCCTGGTCTGATGACCTATATGGCAGCGCGATACCATTTCCCCTCGCACCTGAGTCCGATTGTCCTGCCCTCTCGACAGCTCGGCCTGGTAACGGCGTTCGCGCTGCTGTTCGGCAACCGGATGCTGCTGTGCTCGCTGCTGACGGGCGCCGTGCTGGCGCTGCTGCTGGTGGCGCTGACGCTGGACGAGCTGCTGCGCGCGCTGCCGCCGCTGGCCGGCGGGCTCGCCCGGCTCGGCCTCGGTCTGGTCGGCACGCTCGGCATCCGGCTGGAGCTGCAGCACCTGCTCGGCGTGTATGATGACGTGAGTGTCGCCTGCTGAGCCCTGTGTCATCTGCAGGGCTGGGTGTACCGTGAGTGTCACCCGTTGGGTGTGGCCTGTAGAGTCCTGTGTTATTGTCAAGGCTGGGTGTGCCGTGAGCGTCACATTCGTGCGGAAGTCAGATGAAGGGGGTTTATGCTGGCTAGGTGTGAATGCTGACGGTGGAGGGTGTCCTGACATGATGTCGTGTTCACGTGCCAGGCCGCTGCTAGACATGTAATGTTGACGCGTGTTGGCACATCTACCGGCAGTCAGCCGTCAGTAGGTTTATTAGTCACGGCCTGTCTTGTAAGTCGCATTTACGTCGCGTTGGCACGCGGACGTGATAGCGTACCTCTGGGTGGTCTTGTTCACTGATGAGAGCGGGTGTGATGCAGTATTTACGTGTTTTTGCCATTGTAGACGACGGTGACGACTCCGAACTGCCACAGAATCACGTGTGGAACGTGCTGCGCGCCAAGCTGGGCCGCTACCGCGACTTCGACACCCTGCTGTACACGTGCGCGCCCGAGTTCGACTTCCTGTCGGCGGAGACGGTGTCGAGCATGACGGGCACGCTGCTGCTGCCGTCGGCGGTGGCGGCCGCCGCGCTGGCCGCCGGCCTGTGGCTGGGCGGCGGCCAGCGGTGCGAGCCGGACCGGCGGCCGGCGGCGGCCGCCTCCAGCAGCGACGACGAGCCGGCGGCCGCCAGCCGGCCGCCGCGCCGCCGGCGCACCGTCAGCGGCGCGGCGCCCGCGCTGCTCGCCTGGGCGCTGGCGGCGCGCGCGCGCCTCGGCAAGGACCTGGACGTGCTGTACTCGCTGCTGCAGCTGGCCGTGTTCGCCGCCATGGCCGTGCTGGTGATGCGGCTGAAGCTGTTCCTCACGCCCATGATGTGCGTGGCGGCCGCGCTGCTCGCCTCGCGCAAGGTGAGCGGCGTCGTGGCGCTTGTCGTCGGACGGCGCGGAGGTGTGACGCGAGACGAGCACTACGTCGTTGGCGGTGTGGGCCCACGAATGTGGGATGGAAAGGTTGGGCGCGGTGTGAGGCGAGGTATTTTGGCATTGTAAGGTGTAGAACAGACATCGTCTTGGCAGTATTATCATTAATGGAAAGCTTGACATTATTCATGCGGATATATAAAAATAAATATAGGGAAGCGTTTCGGTCGTACCCTACAGCTTTGTAGGCATTTGGTAGCCTAAATTTATTCCTTGGAGTATATATATATATATATATATATATATATATATATATATATATATATATATATATATATATATATATATATATATACACACATATACATACATACACACACACACACACACACATATATATATATATATATATATATATATATATATATATATCAATAATCCGACCTAAACAGTTCCTGGAACTTGACCTGACAGAGAGAACGACCTGACTTTTTGCGGGTTCCTGGCTCATGAACTGGAGTAATCTGGTCTTGCCATTGTCTTGCTCATACTTTTATAGTGGTATTACCTGCCTTAGTGACCTGGCATGACACAATGACCTGCCCTGCCGCGGAAGTACCATCCGTTAGTTACATGGTCTACTCTAGTCACCAGACCTGATTTGCCAGGTGTCAACCCGACCAACTGATCTGACTTGACTTGCTCAAATCATGTGACCTGACCTATCGAGTGGTTCGATATGGCCAACTGTTGCGACTTGACTTGCGCGCGAGTGACCCGGCCTCAGTCGGTCTCCCCATCTGACTTCAGTTCGAATGATCTGACCTGATCTATCGAGTGGTTCGGTATGGCCAACTGTTGTGAAGTGGTGGTTATTGGTTTTTACGACACGTCGACCGTTGAGTCATGTAGCGTCGCCAATCTCTCACGCCGATTGGTCGCGGGTGAAGAGTAGCGACAGGTGAGACTCGAACCCACAACCTTTCGATTGTAAGACGAGCATCTTACCCCTAGACCACTCGTCCCCTACTGTTGTGAAGTGACGTGCGCGTGAGTGACGCGGCCTCACTCGGTCTGTCCACCCGACTTCAGTTCGTCTACTTCATCCGTCTGCGTCGGGTGCACCTGGCGATCCTGGCGGTGCTGGTGAGCGGCATGGCGGTACGCGGCGTCAAGAACATTCGGCAACAGTACAGCATTGTGGGTGAGAGCACGATCAGCCGGCGGACAGGACCCGCTGTCCGCCGAACGGAACGCGGCGCCGGTGGCGACTGCAGCTTACACGAGCGCCCCAAATGAGTCATATCTTGGAAGAGCAACTCGCAAGGTAAAATCCCGATAAAGTAAAGTTCCAGGTAAGTTCCGATAAAGTTGGTGTTGCAACTTTATCGGAACTCTGTACAGGATACGAATATCAAAATTAACGAATCACGAGGTACGGCCTTGAGCTAGGTGCTGGGGAGGATGGCTGGAGTTGCTCAGTCTACGGCTGCTGACTCAGGTTGTGACGTCAGAGTGTCAGCCGCCATCGGGGTTGCCGGCCTGGCATGTGAGAACTATTCATAATTCACCGCCGAGAAATGTGGTAGCTGGCCTCTTACCCTTGCTCGTCTGGTGCCAAATGCTAGTTATTCAGGCCACGCGTTGGAGATTCAGCTGTTTTTGCTAGGCAACAGTGATGTAAGCGAATTTGTGGGGTCGCGGTAGCTCAGTCGGTAATGCGTTCGACTCTTGATCGTAATATCGTGGGTTCGAATCCCACAACCGGCGGGAGTGCCGAGACCACCCACGATCAATTGGCGTGAGGGGTTGATGATACTATGTGGTCTAGCAGTTGAATGCGTTGTGAAAAACCCCAAAAGAAACGGCCCAACAGGCAGGAATCCGAACTCGTCGAAAAGAACGCGAATATGAATTGTTTTTATTCCTAATTGGAATCAAGCATGTTCCCATATATTGCATTCCAAAAACGTTTCTATATTCCTATGCGACCGAAGCATGGGGTGTGGAGAAAATGACGGATATCTTAGCATTACCATATCATTTCACTCTGCTGTTCTTATTTTATTTTCATCTCCTCTGGCTGTGTCGCATCTAGCTAACGGATTTTTGCTGTTAGTTTGTAGTTGATTGCGTCGTTGGCGAATGAACGGGGACGCTCCTGTTCGCCTGGTCATAAGTGGCCATGCCATCCCTATCGCCCCGCCATATCAGCGTCGTTACCACCATCTTACCATGCGACTCACCAGGCGAGTACGAGAACCCCGAGCTGGAGGAGCTTATCGAGTGGGCGCGCACGGACACGGCCCCCGGCGACACGTTCGCCGGCCCGATGGCGCTCATGGCCACCGTCATGCTGACCACGCGTCGACCTGTGGTCAACCACCCCCACTACGAGTCGGTGGGAGCTCGGTGAGTGTGGCCGACCTGTGGCCAACCACCTTCACTACGAGTCGGTGGGAGCTCGGTGAGTGTGGCCGACCTGTGGCCAACCACCCTCACTACGAGTCGGTGGCAGCTCGGTGAGTGTGGCCGACCTGTGGCCAACCCCCCACTACGAGTCGGTGGGACTCGACTGTGGTCAACCACCCCCACTACGAGTCGGTGGGAGCTCGGTGAGTGTGGCCGACCTGTGAACGGCACGACACGGCACAGGCCGGTGCGACGGTTAGTAGTCCCAACTGGTGGCCACCAATTATCGTCTAACAATATACAATATGGGTATACCTGTCGGCCACGATGGTTGCAGTCATTTGAAAATAAATCATATGCTAATTATAAGGTGAAGATGCTTATAATTGGACTGATGTTTTTGGTAGTGCTGTTAAGTTGAGGCCATTTCTATCGGTCTTGGGTCTGCCTCAAGTAGTTTGCACAGCAGTGTATTCCGTGCTGCACATGTGGAACACATCAGGCACGTTGTTGGAACATTTTAAATTTGTTTTGAGTATCTGTATGCCTTATCTTATTGTGCATCACCATGTTAAAAGCAGCTCCGCAAAGTTAAAAGGTTCTTTCTGGATAGGCTGCTTACATCGACATGCATGTTTTGCATCAGTGAGAATGCGCGTGTGATAACCCGGCTGGTCGGTGATGTTTCAGGTTGCGAACGCGGCAAGTCTACGAAATATTCAGTCGGAGAAGTGCCAAACAAGTGTACCGCACATTAAAGCGGCTACAAGTCGACTACGTCCTTATTTACGAGCCCATGTGCTACCGATCGTCCAAGTAAGTGACTCAAGGATTGCTAGTTTTGTGGTTGGTTGCCTGGGGGAAGGGGGGCAGAGGCGTGCCGAACCATTGAGGTCATTTGCGCCGCCTTTAATGCCAGTGGGTTTTGCAAGCAAGTTTAAGGCAAGTGTACATTGCGTTACGTTAAAATAATATTACGTTCCGTACGTTACTTTATAGTGTATGTGACGTTAAGTTGTTGAAGGCAGGGGGGGGACATCGGGATGTATATAGATTGTTTACTTTACTCTTCCACAATATATTTTGTATATGGGGCGGGGCAGGGTTGACGATAGAGTTCATTTTGCCAGGGTGTCGACATTAGCCTACTTTTGTCGAAAATCACGGAAGGATCTTTACTGTCCTGACAGGAGATATTTGTCCACACCGCCTATCACGCTGGCTCGTATACGGAAGAATAAGCTCGTTACTATTAATTGATGGTAAGTTGTACAGGCACCTACCTACCTACATACCTCAACCCATGGCTGTGCTTCATTGAAGAGTGTGCCACTTCCCAGCTAGGTGCCCAGATTCACACTGCAAAGCGTATGCAGCGAATCACACTTAGCTTAAAAACCACTAACATTATGTTGATGCATGTTTGTCATACAAGTGACGTGGTTGTAGGTCTGGTGTGGCAACCGTATGTTCTACTGCGGCTAAACCGACAGCTAGTTGATTCTAGGCGAATACCTATATTATTAAAAATGGGTAAGCTGTTTTGCATATAATTAGAGTGGGTATTTTCATATTTACGTTTGAAGCAGATGTTGTTACCTGTGTCTTATTACATTCCTTGGTAGCAGTCCTGTTTCTTGTATGCTTTGCTCATATTTCTTAAACTAGCATATGTTAGAATACTGCCCATGTGATCTGAAGTGAAATGTTCTGCTTATATGAAATATGGTGCTGGCAATGCAAATTGTAATCGACATGTTACATAAGGTGTCCATTAAAATGTTTGCCTTGTCTTGACAGTTAAAAATATTGCGTATTTCAATGGCCTAGTTATTTACTTTATAACTGTTACCGAGTGTTTTATCTATTACTGTAACCAATCGGGCGTATAATACATGCTTTAATGCATTGGTAACGAATGCATTCCTCTATCCGGTACGGATACGACATACGGATTTGATTGGTTCATACGGATACGGATTGAAACGGACGTGCTAATTTCAATCATCCGTACTATGCTAACAAAATAGCGAACCCGTCTGTGCTAACACCCTTAGCATATGATGCTTTGAGACGGCTTGAAACTGAGCTGTGGACACAAAACGTACGTTTTTGACACCACATTGAAGCAGATGCGTTTTTGCCGTGGGAAAATTGAGCGAGGTCCGGATTTATTTCGTTAGGCAAAAAGCATCCATGGTTTGTGGGAAAACTATTGGTACAATATGCACGATATGCATATATTTAAATGTGTGGCCATCTTATCGCTGCAGTGAGTGCAAATGTATGGCCATCTTATCGCCCGTGAGTGCAAATGTATGGCCATCTTATGGCCACAGTGAGTGCAAATGTATGGTCATCTTATCGCCACAGTGAGTGCAACTTTGATTTCGGTTCGTCATTTGCGAAATTTAGGTATTATAATAGAAGAACGCCTTTCGTGAAAAATGCTGAAATAGTCAATTCGGCGATATGCATTTTCCTTCGGACTGCAGAGCTTCCCACAACGTAGGATTTTTTGGACGAACTCCAGCGCTATTGATATTCCCACAAGTGATGAGGATTGTCGCAGCGACGCTAGATTGGAATGGATTTTCCACGAAGTAGTCCGCGCAATATCATTATTTCGGGCATACTCGCGGAACCTGTCAATACTAGGCAAGCCACCGTGACGTAACAATTGCTTTCGCCAGTCGTCGAACCGCAGCATCGACTCGGGTCTACCTTTCTGCAGTAAAATGTTCCTAACAATGTAAGGTTGGTCGGACAAAGCACCGCCACCAACTCGCCGTGTGACTCACCCGGCGATGCGAAAGGCCTATTCAGGGGGGGATGAGGCAGGACATAAAATTCGTCTTCTCTTCAGCTCTGTCGAGAAAGACGGTAGTGGGTGCCGTTTGCAACAATCTCGGCAACACGCTCCACTGCCAGGGGCGCAAGTTTATGCCACTGCGCAGTTTTAACCAGTCGAAGGTATGGTTTGCAGATGCTGGACAGAGCTGGTTTGATCTGGGGCTGTTTTCCCACTGTGTCGGCTGACTGTAGGCGGTCGTCCTCAGACTGGGCTGCGCCATGGTGGACCTGTGGGACGCCGAGGAGCCGGCGCTGCGGCACCGGCCGCCGCTCTGCCGCCGCCTGTTCCACGGCGACCCGTCGCCGTTCGTGCGCGTGTTCGAGAACGCGCAGTACGCGGTGCTGCGCGTGCCGGCCAAGTACGTGGAGATCCCGCCGCCCAAGCAGATGTCGTCGTGAGGCCGGCAGACGCCCGGGCGGACCGGGTGTCCGGCACTGCGGTCGGTGTGCGCGTGTGTGCGCCTGTGTGTTGGGTCGGCGTGTGTTGTCCGCCCGGCCGGCGGAACAGTCGGCGCCGGCGGCATCTGCGCTGGCCGTCGACGGCGCGAGCCAACTCCAGTGGGCGTGCTGCGGCCGCGGCTGACTGAGCGTGTTCGATGTTGGCTGAGTTTGGCGTGTCGGCGGCGATCGGCCGCGCGGACAGCGGCACCGCCGCGGTGTTCTGAGCTTTCATGACGAGTACTGCCGCCGATGCGGGCGAGCGGCTTCCATCGGTGCGCGTGTGGCGACGGCACGAGCTGGTGGGACTCGATGGCTCGTGCGCGAGTCATTGCATACGTTTTAGCGGCGATCGCGGACGCCGTTGTTCTCGCTTGTTGCCAGGTCAACGGAGCTGTTCGTGTGCCTGCCGTGACAACGAGACGGACACACCGATCGTGTGCGGTGTATGCGAGTGGTGGGGATGAGACGTAACTGCGGCCACACCTGTCCGCCGTCCGGCGGTCCTGCCACGGACGCGGCGTTCGTGTCTGAGCGCTGACGTACCGATGGTACCTAAATAGTCAGCACACGGAGTCCGTGGGGAAGTAGACGGCTGGCACTGTACAACCAAAGGTGGCCTCACTTGCGCTGAGCCCTACAATGCGAAATCAATAACGTCTAGTCTGGCCGGCGGCTGCTGTCGCCGTCGTGCTCTGTGACTGCTGGTTACTGCTGTGATGACCACTGTTGCAGGGTGTGATGACTCCTGTAGGGTGTGATGACCACTGCTGCAGGGTGTGATGACCACTGCTGCAGGGTGTGATGACCACTGCTGCAGGGTGTGATGACCACTGCTGCAGGGTGTCATGACCACTGCTACAGGGTGTCATGACCACTGCTGCAGGGTGTCATGACCACTGCTGCAGGGTGTGATGACCACTGCTGCAGGGTGTGATGACCACTGCTGCAGGGTGTGATGACCACTGCTACAGGGTGTGATGACCACTGCTACAGGGTGTCATGACCACTGCTACAGGGTGTCATGACCACTGCTGCAGGGTGTGATGACCACTGCTGCAGTATGTGATGACCACTGCTGCAGGGTGTGATGACCACTGCTGCAGGGTGCGATGACCACCCCTAGCGTGTGTTGGTCACGTCTACGATCGACGATCACCGCCGGCCCCAGGGTGTGACCGAGCACTACAGTCGGTTCGCCCAGCGTGTGACGAGAGACCGCACAACAGTGGTGATCCAACCGCGGCAAACGCCTACTCCGGCTGCTCGGGGAGAACCACGCAGCGGTGCGCAGTGCGAGGGGTCGGTCAGACAGTCACGCGCCGCGCGCTCAACTGGCATCGAATCACCACCGCAGGGGCAACTGCCAGTGGTCTGCCGTGGCGGACCGACGTTCGGCCGGCTGGTGGCGCTGTGCCCGGTACGTGTGTGTGGTGCCAGGCCCGGCCACCTCACTGCCGCTCTATTCAGCCGGTGGCAGTGCCTCGCGTGTCACCACACACCAGTGCATTCTGATCGAACGTGATATTGAACGGCAACAGGGATCACTGGCAATGAACAATATTCCGTTGGCCTCTGAACTGCGGCCAAGAACAATGAATGTGAATATAAATTACTGGCGATGTACCGTTACGAGTATTAATATATGTCGACGAGGCCAGACGCCGACATGTCGCAACTTGTTCGCAGTGCCGATCATCAGTCACGATTACCACTTGCCCGTACGACTGGGAGCCGTGTTTTCAGCCTCTCAGAACACTGCCTGTCGACCCGCCGGCCCGCGTGTTGCCGATGGCACGACACGGCCGGCTGGTGATTCGCAACCGGTCAGTAGTCGGCCTCAAACGGATCCGAGTCGTCGCCGTCGTCGCCGTCGTCGTCGCCGCCGGCCGCCGCCGTGGTCGCGTCGAACAGCTGCGGCTGCCGAGGCGCCGCCTGCGGCCCGCTCTGCAGCTCTGTGTACTCGCGAGGGGACGGCGTCGCCGGCGGTTCCAGCGTCGTGCTGGACTCCAGCTCGGCGGGCGGCGCCAGCAGCGCTCCCGACTCCAGCTCGACAGGAGTCGGCCGGCAGTCGGCGGTGTCGATGGTGTGCGTCAGCAGAGCAGCATCACCGGCGGCCGGCTGCTGCCCCGCCTGGTCGGCCGCGCGCGCCGACGGGACGCCCGTCTCGACTTCCGCCGGCCGCCGGCAGGGCGTCGCCGACGGCTTGGTGGCCGGCTTCGCCGAGAAGGGCCTGTGCGCCTTGGGACGGGGAACGCCCGCTTCATCCGCCGCGGCAGGAGCTTCCTTCGGTCTTTTCTTCGGCGTCTTCGAGAAAGCACTCGCCGATGCAGCGACAGCCTGGGTGTTTGTCGTTGTTTTGGCTAGTCGATTCGTCTTCATCTTGGCTGTGGAGCCGTTCTTATTGTCGGTGCTAGGTTCCACCGCAGGCTGGCTTCCATCGTCCTCCAACGATGGCCCATGCGCCACCTTCGGCTTGGCAGTCGGCTTTGCCGGACCCCCGTCCGAAGATGGAGTGTTGCGTGGCGTACTGGGATTGTCAGCTGTCGTGGTCGCCTCGCCGCCGGCCGCCGGAGACGTCGCGGCTGTGCCGCATTCGGGAGCCGATGTGTTCGCCTCGCCGCCGGCCTCCGTGTCCGCCCGGTCGCTGGCTGTCGGCCGCGACCGTTGTGGCCGCCGTATCGCCTTGGTGGCGCCGGCCTCCCCTCCCGCCTCCGAGTCAGACGGAGACCGGCTGGTGTCGGAGAACATTGCCTCCGCGCAGTCACCTCCTGGCGGCAGAAATTGCACTGGAGACCGGCCACGTCAGTGGGTGCAGAGGGACTGCGAGGCCACCTGGTGGCAAGACATGAGTTACACAACTTGCTGCTACAATGGCACACACGGCAGTACGATGACTCGCAGTTTCGGAAATAAGACTGCCGATACAACCGCTAAGGACGCTATCAGCAATGGCCGTGAAGTTCGCCTGCCTCCAAGATATCTATATCCATCCATATTATCATATATAACGGACCGAATGGCAACGAGCGTGGAACTCCAAACCTAGTAAACTGAGGGTTATAGAGCCGGCACTAGGAATGTGGCAGTCCGCACCCCACGAGATGAGGTAACGCTCTACCGACTGAGAACAGGGAATGCCTTCGCGGCTCACAGGTACATACAGTAGCCGAGCACCAGTAACCAGCAATAGCCGCAATAGCGCTGACAATGGCCGTCGAACTGCACTGACGGTAACACTGACCGCCACCGATTACTGGTCGTGCCGGCGACTGGTGCAGTGGCGGTGGCGGTGATTGATTCAATGATTCAATGACTGACACGGCGACTGCGACTGGCTGCCGACGGGCCTGCTCCTGCTGCCGCTCGGCGGCATCACTGACCCAGGTGGCGGTGCGACTGCGACTGCGACTGCGACTGCGACTGCGACTGCGACTGCGACTGTGACTGCGACTGCGACTGGGTCAGCTGCTGCACGATGTCGTCCACCACATCCATCAGCGAGTTGACTGTCTCGCCGTCCCGGCTGGCGTCACTGCTGCTGCTGCTCGTGCTCCTGGTGCGGCCCTTACTCTGGCTTCTGCTCCGGCTGCTGCTCCGGCTCCTATTCCGGCTGCGACCCGGCGCCGCGCGAACCTGCCGAGTGCACGTTGTTGGCACATGTGTGGAGCGCTGTGCAGGGTGGTGAGCACACTGCTGAACACACCGATCTGACACATAACTCGGCGGCAGCTGTCCGTACGTGGCACATCAATTACGCCAAGCATTAGCAGCTCCACCAGTTGGGCGTGGGGGACGCCGAGCACCAATGGCTCCACCGGTGGGGACCTGGGCGATGCGCTCACATGTAAATTTGGCTGTAGGAGACAGCAGAAAATATGTCTCGCAGTAAAAGAGCTTACCGTGGGATTCGACTACATGTTACTGAAATAGTGTAGTTCTTGGGGACGGAATAAATCACATTCCCGACAGAACTCTGAACTCGGATAACACGTTTTTCCATACCATCAAAACTTTGCCCATGACTTGACTTTCTTCCGATGATGTTGTTTTTATCGCTGCTTTCTTTGTCATATTTTGATGATTTATATTGGCAAATTTGATGGTATTTCCAGGCAACCCTCAGAAGGCTCAGTAGCTGCCATATGGTCGGATCGATCAGAAGGATGCAGTAGCTGCCATATGATCGGACTGAGTGGATGAGTGGGGGAGCGCAGAACCCCTCCTATCTGGCGACAAGAGGGGACGCCCACACCGCGGCGGTGATGGTCATGACGTGGGTTGGAAGCGCCTAAGTTAAGGCGAAATATCGACATTCGCCCACGTCGAAGATATATGTTCTAGTGAAGGAACTGTAGTCAGGGACCGATTCTTCTCCACAGAGACACGTTTTATGAAGGTGCACTGTATAACGTTCTACGGAGAAAGAAGCCCACATTCAGGATCGGAACTGGTTAATCTTAAAACGGTTAAACCCTGTGAGCTGTTCATCGCTGCAATGTATGCTAGCTATTGCTTTATATGTACACACATGCCGACGTTTTGCACTTTGCAGCACGCCGGCATCTAGGTATAACAATTACCACGTGTGGTGGGCGCGAGAGAAAAGTAAAATACACGCCCAACTACGTCTAAATAATCCGGTGGGGCAAGCTTCTGATAACAATCGACCAGCCGTCGACCACGTACAAAAATCCGTCGCGCCACCACTGACACCAAGCTGCGCTCGTTGCGACAGTACCTGAAAACAGCCCCCAATTTTAACCGGCATAGTTTGTCTCTGAAAACCGAGCTTGGCCCAACTTCCCGAGTCACAACGGAGCCCCACGACGTCCTCGTGGCCTGCTCCGGTGCTGCACCAGTCACACCGTACAAGCTCCACCAGCGCTTCCCATATTGTCAGCGAGCGTGCCGCTATTGAGTCACCCACACCAGCTGAGGCGGAGAGAGCGCTATTGAGTCACCCACACCAGCTGGGGCGGCGAGGGCGCCATTGAGTCACCCACACCAGCTGAGGCGGCGAGAGTCGGAGCCCACCTTCGATCCAGCGCCGGAAGACCTCTTGGAGGGGCGGTCTCGACGTTTCTTCCGTGCCAACCGCCTCGCTGTTAGGTCAGGTCAGGTCAGGTCAGGTCAGATCACTATAGATGTCAGCGTTCAGACGACGGGGACTGGCACGCTTTGTTCCGTGACGTGACGAGACCAGTAAGTGTGCAGACTCCGAGGAATGCCACCTGCCGCGCACCGCAGCCGGTCGGCCGACCACCGTCATACCATACGTGAAGTATGGTGCTGCTGTACGGCACTGGGCATGACTTCCAATGCTGCGCAGTGAGTATATTCTCCCAGCTTTGCTTCACTGATGAATGGTCCCAGTCTGCTGGGTGTTTGCATGTACAATGTACATACGTGCATCAGTGCTATGAAATTTTGAAATTTGGGTGGAAAGCCACACTTAAAGACAATTGTTTTTGACAGCGTTTTTCATTTTGATATCCTTAAGTGCCATTTTGCTTCTTTGCTACGTGCCATGAGTGAGATTTGCGTCTTCAAAAATGTGCATGGCTTCTGGCAGCAGCACTGCCGGCTGGCAAAGTCAACAGATACACTACTGATACCACCATCATCAAACAATGAACAAAGGCGATAGGAAGTAACTATTCAACAGGCATCATCCATTCACGTTTGCACTTTTTACATCAGTTGGGCTTTATAGCATCACCCTCCTCCCCATCCACTCCACAATACATCCATTTCAGAACGCTGACGTACACACATCACACATTACCACCGCATGGTGACATAATAATCGGAGCCCGCCATTACTGCCTGGCCGCCCCCGAAAGCAGCGGCTGCTTCAGCTGTTCTTAGCTCGCAATTCTTTCGTCTCATACAACACATCGAAATGCCGGTTTTAGACTACATCTGATAATTGCAGCCCGACATTCATGGGCTTCCTTCCTACCTCACGACTGCTTCCGTCCGAACAATTAACTACTTCACATACGCACATACATACACATGCACACACAAGCATATGCGTATTGTTTGGTATACCTTTGTGACCTTCATAAAGATCACGAAGCTATCTCTGTTATCGTCATTAACCTGCATAAAGATCAAGAAGCTATCTCTGCTGCCATGGAGCTTTTCCTATGGTATGTTGAACCGGTGCCAATTCCCAAAACAGACTTGGGCTGACCAGATGATGCTTGGTCTGGCCTTTGAGCTCATGGTTTCGTTCATGTTCCTCTTCATAGCGGGTAGGCAAGTGTCAGGGAGGTTTGGTAGGCAAGGGAAGTTTAAGGGGATGTTGGCTATCTCTAAACGTTTTTTTTGCCAACTCGGTCTCGTTGCAGAGAAATTGCAGACTCCCCCAGAGACCAACGGGAAGTAAAATTGTTATCGGGTCAGGAAAGTTAGCTTGCTCGGGACTATTATCGTTCGTCGGTATCGCTATTGTCGGCCAATCAGCATGCGACGTTTTCCGTCCATGAGAATAATAACAGCAGAATGTGAACATAACAGCGTCCAGCGGTATCAGCCTATTGATGTTTATGGTGCATATCGAATATCATTGGGGGATATTTGCTGTTCCCGAAAGAGGTGATATATTCGGTTGCCCTGTGATATATTTATAGGTACCAGTTCTTCAATCAGTATCACCGGTGTCAGATATTGATCGATCTGAACTCCTCGTGAGACATTATTCCTGTACGATATCCACACGGATGCCAGAACCCGGAGCTGTTGAGGTCTCAGCTCGTCGTATCGTCCTCACATACTCGGCGGGTGTGCGCACACAACCTCACTACTCGCTCACCAGGCCCAACACGGGCCGCCGTGGCAGCCCACCGCCCTGGCGGGATCTCGCGATCGGATCGCACGTGAACAGGGTAGAATTGCGACTGCGCACGCTCACGTGATGCATTTGCATGAGCAGCAGGAAGAGATGAATGACGAGCCCGTTAGACATGGCCGACCGGGGCCTGGCCGCCAGATTCGGGCGGATGGGCTCTTTCGCAGACATAAAGACATAAAACATAAAAGATCAGTGCAACTATGAGCCACAAGGGCCCTTCTTGGTTGCACTCTGTACACTGAACCAGTTGTCCATCAAATGTGTTGATCAACTCTCACTGGAATACAGCAAAAACAAGCCCCCCATTCTTATAATGATTGTCTATGCTGTTCTTAAAGATGTTCAGTGTGTTGCTACTGACAATGGTTTCTGGCAGCTGGTTCCAGTGTTCTACTACCCTGTTGGTGAAGAAGGACTGTCTTAACCTTGTCCTGCTGTGATTAACTTTAATTTTGAATTGATGACCTCTAATTGCATCATTTCTGTTAAATTCAAACAGTTCCCTGAGATAACCCTGTTCCTGACCATGAACAAATTTAAAGACCTCGATGAGATCTCCTCTCAGCCTTCTATATCTAAGTGAAAACATATTCAATTTCTTCAATCTTTCCTCATATGCCAGGTTGCCCATACCATTCACCATTTTTGTTGCCCTCTTTTGTACTCTCTCTAAAAGCCAACAATCTTTTTTCATAACTAGGGGACCAAGCTTGGACACAATATTCCAGATGTGGCCTGACATATGCACAATAAAGCTTCCTGATGACTTCCTCACTTTTGTATGATACATTCCTATTTATTGCCCCAAGCATTCTTAGTGCCTTCTTCCTGGCTTCTTTGGTCTGTTCTGATGCCCCCAATTTTGTGTTAAAATAACACCTAAGTCCTTCTCCTGCTGAGTCACAGATAGTACTTGGCCACCCATCAAGTATGGAGCCTTGATATGCTGCCTACCTACATGCATGATTTTGCACTTATCAAAATTAAATTTCATTTGCAATTTTTCGGACCACTTCACAAGCTCGTCTAAGTCTTTCTGCAGCAAGACCTGCTCATTGTGCCCTGTTATTGCCCTAAAGACCTTCAAATCATCTGCAAATTTCAAAACCTTACTGCTTAGGCCACTTTCAATGTTATTTACAAACATAATGAACAATAGTGGTCCCAGTACTGACCCTTGGGGGACTCCACTAAGAACATTTTGCCATGATGATTTTGTACCATTTAGCATCACTCTCTGATGTCTTTCTGAAAGCCACAACCCTATCCATTTTAGGATGTTACCTACAATACCATGGGCCTGAAGCTGCATCATTAACCGTTTATGAGGTACCCTGTCAAAGGCCTTGCTAAAGTCAAGATATGCTACATCAACCTGATTTCCCTTATCAAATTGTTCTGTAGCAAGATTAAAAAAGTCCAAGAGATTTGTGAGACACGATCGCCCTTTTCCAAACCCATGTTGAGTATCTTGAATCACTCTGTTTCCTTCCAGAAAACTAACTATTTTATCCTTGATAATTGATTCAAGTACCTTGCATACTAGTGATGTGAGGCTTACTGGCCTATAGTTTTCAACTTTCCCTCTTTCTCCTTTCTTGAAAATATGAACTACATTTGCCCTTTTCCAATCGGTTGGAATTTCATTTTGTGAAACTGATCTACAAAATATTATACTGAGTGGAATTGCCAATTCTTTTTCAGCTTCCCGCAATACCCTAGCATAGATTCCATCAGGTCCTGCTGCCTTGTTTGGCTTTATTTTCCTGACATAATTCAAAACAACATCACTGTCAATGAAATCAACATCATGTAATGTAGGGGGATCCGGGCCACGTCGGGCTGGGCGGTGTCGGAGCGGTCTCTGGGGGCACGGGCGGCACTGCCGGATGGGTGGGTCGCTGTGCGGGCGACTGCGGCCGGCCGGCGCCGCCGGGCCGGCTGGATGGATGGTGCCGTGCGTCCCCTCGCCCACCGCTTCTTTAACCGCTCCGACATCCTACCAACCTTGCTGCGGCCCGTCGCCACCACTACACGAATTTATATCGCGAGGCCAGGCTCCTATCCACACCACATACGCCCGTGAGTGCGCCCGGCTGGTCATGTAGCGAGGAGGGGTTGTGGGCTTCGGGTGTGACGTGACACTGATGGATGGCCATGATAGAGGTACACGACCTGGGTACTGCCACCGCCGCCGGCACTCGTCCATTTACAGGACCCACCCGTGTACCCCCAGACAACAACACATCCACCATCCACTCACCCCCCCCCCCCGCACACACACAGCATCGACGTTCTCGGGGCAGCCAGATGCAAGCAGGGCCCGGGTAACATCCAGTACAATTTTGGCAGTGAGGTTTCTGACAGCTGAATACTTGCGTTGAAATCGAACCAATTCCACTGGTCCTTAAAACTACCCCTTTAAACATGTATGCAACAGTCACTCGCTCCTTTCATTCCCCACGATCATTCGGTCCCTAATAATACGAAAACGAGTTCGCCCACAATTTTCCCCTCCAGTGTTACGCAAGCATTTAGCGAGTCGTAATCCCTTTCACTGGGGACTTGGTTAGTCCCGAATGCATATTAATTACCCGCTCCGAGGCCTACTTATAAACGGCTGACGCGACTCTCCTGATTACATAATTTGTATCTATTAACGTTACTGCCTTAAGGCTTTGCAACACTGGGCGGTGAAACTTTCCCTGGGCTTCTGTGCTATCTTATAACTGAACTCAGGTATCAATGGCCAACTTACCTAACCTTACCCAATCGACGCCATGCCTGGCCTTACACGTTGAAGACATGCGACCGGCGTCACGTATCCCACGGGTGGGCACGGATCCCTACCACGTTGGGTACGTCCCCTGGTCGTCGTTATACCCTAGCCGGCCCTACCCTTTCAGCCCCGGGACTTACGGCATGCCAAACCCGTCCGGTGCATCCTCCATCCTCTGTACCGTCCGTGCCCACGTACAGCGAACGGAGGCGGACACATTACCCGGCAGTGTTTTGCCTATATATCCTATTGTCCGGCGCCGAACTTCCGGCGAACGCAATGTGGGGCCCCCTCTAGCGGGCCCTCCCACATGCATACCATGCTCGCCCCCTCATCTGCACCCTTGGGTCACAAAGGCCAGTGGGATTTTGCGGTCTAGAGATACCTGAGTTCAGTTATAAGATAGCACAGAAGCCCAGGGAAAGTTTCACCGCCCAGTGTTGCAAAGTCTTAAGGCAGTAACGTTAATAGATACAAATTATGTAATCAGGAGAGTCGCGTCAGCCGTTTATAAGTAGGCCTCGGAGCGGGTAATTAATACGCATTCGGGACTAACCAAGACCCCAGTGAAAGGGATTACGACTCGCTAAATGCTTGCGTAACACTGGAGGGGAAAATTGTGGGCGAACTCGTTTTCGTATTATTAGGGACCGAATGATCGTGGGGAATGAAAGGAGCGAGTGACTGTTGCATACATGTTTAAAGGGGTAGTTTTAAGGACCAGTGGAATTGGTTCGATTTCAACGCAAGTATTCAGCTGTCAGAAACCTCACTGCCAAAATTGTACTGGATGTTACCCGGGCCCTGCTTGCATCTGGCTGCCCCGAGAACGTCGATGCTGTGTGTGTGCGGGGAGGGGGGTGAGTGGATGGTGGATGTGTTGTTGTCTGGGGGTACACGGGTGGGTCCTGTAAATGGACGAGTGCCGGCGGCGGTGGCAGTACCCATGTCGTGTACCTCTATCATAACCATCCATCAGTGTCACGTCACACCCGAAGCCCACAACCCCTCCTCGCTACATGACCAGCCGGGCGCACTCACGGGCGTATGTGGTGTGGATAGGAGCCTGGCCTCGCGATATAAATTCGTGTAGTGGTGGCGACGGGCCGCAGCAAGGTTGGTAGGATGTCGGAGCGGTTAAAGAAGCGGTGGGCGAGGGATGCACGGCAAAAAAAAAAAAACATCCAGCCGGCCCGCCGGCGCCGGCCGGCCGCAGTCGCCCGCACAGCGACCCACTCACCCGGCAGTGCCGCCCGTGCCCCCAGAGACCGCTCCGACACCGCCCAGCCCGACGTGGCCCGGACCCCCTACAGTAACTGATCACCTGTTGCTGGGCTGTGGTTCACAGTTGGCAGATTTGTCACATCCTCCAATGTAAACACTGATTTAAACTGCTTGCTCAATTCCTCAACCATCTCACTATCCTCACTCAATATAATCCCATTTACTTCCAGTGGACCAATTGTGCTTGAAACTTTACTTAGCTTGTAGAAACTAAAGAACTTTTTACTGTCCCCACTACAGTTCCTAGCCAAATCCAATTCTTTTGCTCGCTTTGCTGCTCCGGTTTTCTGTTTCACAGCGTCTCTAGCTTTTTGATACAACCTTAGATTTACTATATTTGAAGCTTCCTTAAATACTCTAAATGCATCTTTCTTTTGTCAAATCTGGTGTAAGCCATGCTGGCTTTCCTACTCTTCTTTTGTGCCTTTGCTTTTGGGGGACATGTCTAATCTGAATTTCCCTCAAGTAAGATTTGAACTTTTCAGATGCATATTCTGAATAGAACAAGCACGCCGGCGGACATGACCGGCTCTTGGACAGGAGAGACGGACATGTTGTCGAACATGACATGAATACTCCTTCTGACACGATACACAGGCGGTCTATCGAACAATGGACAGGAGAGACAGACACGTCGAACATGACAGACGTACTCCTTCTGACACGACAAACAGGCGGTCTGTCGGGCAAAGGGACAGGAGAGACAAACACGTCGAACATGACAGACGTACTCCTTCTGACTCGACAAACAGGCGGTCTGTCGGACAATGGACAGGAGAGACAGACACGTCGAACATGACGGACGTACTCCTTCTGACACGACAAACAGGCGGTCTGTCGGACAATGGACAGGAGAGACAGACACGTCGAACATGACAGACGTACTCCTTCTGACACGACAAACAGGCGGTCTATCGGGCAATGGACAGGAGAGACAAACACGTCGAACATGACAGACGTACTCCTTCTGACTCGACAAACAGGCGGTCTGTCGGACAATGGACAGGAGAGACAGACACGTCGAACATGACGGACGTACTCCTTCTGACACGACAAACAGGCGGTCTGTCGGACAATGGACAGGAGAGACAGACACGTCGAACATGACGGACGTACTCCTTCTGACTCGACAAACAGGCGGTCTGTCGGACAATGGACAGGAGAGACAGACACGTCGAACATGACAGACGTACTCCTTCTGACACGACAAACAGGCGGTCTATCGGGTAATGGACAGGAGAGACAAACACGTCGAACATGACAGACGTATTCCTTCTGACACGACAAACAGGCGGTCTGTCGGACAATGGACAGGAGAGACAGACACGTCGAACATGACAGACGTACTCCTTCTGACACGACAAACAGGCGGTCTGTCGGACAATGGACAGGAGAGACAGACACGTCGAACATGACAGACGTACTCCTTCTGACTCGACAAACAGGCGGTCTGTCGGACAATGGACAGGAGAGACAGACACGTCGAACATGACAGACGTACTCATTCTGACACGACAAACAGGCGGTCTGTCGGACAATGGACAGGAGAGACAGACACGTCGAACATGACGGACGTACTCCTTCTGACACGACAAACAGGCGGTCTGTCGGACAATGGACAGGAGAGACAGACACGTCGAACATGACAGACGTACTCCTTCTGACACGACAAACAGGCGGTCTGTCGGACAACATCACCATGTCGGATGGGACACGCTGATGTTTTAGGGCTGTTCTCCTCATGTATGTGTTCTTACATCCCTTTTACCAAGGAGGAAAGTATGGCATCTCATACTTTTCTCGACGGAAAAGGGGATGTAACATCACATGCTTCCGGAAGAAGTCCTAAAAACATAATCTAGCTATACAATTTTTGTTCGTGAAGAATGGATGGCCTTGCAGGCTAAGAGAGATACTAATATATAGAGATATAATAAGAAGAGATGCGTCACCGACCAGTAGCGGGGCGAGCCGTCTCGCAGTCGCTGTCCGAGAAGACGGGCCACGGGCCTCCGTAGCGCGCCACAAACGTAAAACGACGCCGACGCTCCTCCAGCGAACAGGGGAGCGCCTCTCGCGCCATCCGCACAGCCGCCTCCAGTCGGGACCGGTACTGGACACCACGGGACGAGGACTGGCCATACAGGACAGGGGGTCATCTGACGGTCCGACACAGCCGGGGTAGTCGTCAGTCGGGGCCGGTACTGGCTATACAGGACAGGGGGTTATCTGACGGTACGACACAGCCGAAGGCAGTTGTCAGTCGGGGGCTGACACACAGCGAAGCGGTCAGTCACAGGGGACAAAAACAAATCGTGGTGGTAAGAACCACACAGGACACAGGAAGTTTCATTTTGCGGTGAGTTGGCAGAAAGGATTTTGGGTACTTTTGAACAAGTGCATTGAACAAACACAACTTAATAAAGTTAGCTAGTTAAAACAATCCAACGTTCCCGGTTGAACTTGGCCTGGCTGAGTGACGGGATTCGCTTTAACTATGGTGATTCGCCGGTAACGGATGTCAGTCCGTGGACACAGGTCACCGCTGAGGTGGCAGTGCACGTCCGCTGCTGCCCCGCAGGTGAGGTACGTCTGCCGGCTCGACTGCGGTCAGCTCAGCCACGGCCCGCGGCGGCTGCTGGTGTTGGAGAGGAACGAGGTGTCATCGCTGGCGCGGACCAGCGCCGGTGATGACACCTCGTTCTTCTCGAGGAGGAACGAGGTGTCATCGCTGGCGCGGACCAGCGCCGGTGATGACACCTCGTTCTTCTCGAGGAGGAACGAGGTGTCATCACTGGCGCGGACCAGCGCCGGTGATGACACCTCGTTCTTCTCGAGGAAGAACGAGGTGCTATGTGGAGGTGCGCGCTCTCGCGGTGCGCCACGAGAGCGCACCGCGTGCTGCTATTCCAATCGGGACGGCGTGGCTGCGTACAGCACCGGATATCGTCGACACGCTGGACCCAGTTGTGAGACTTGACAACATCGCCTGACGATGAAGCTGCCGGCCGGTGACGACACAATGCCACACGTGAAGCGGAGGCGGTGCTGGATGTTCCGAGTCGACTTCTGGTGCCCGAGTGTACTTGGATAATTAATGGAATAGACTGCAACTTGCGCCGTTCATTTACGACCACACAAAGCCAATGTGCGCAATGAGTGATCGTCGCTACTCTAGGCCACGCTACTGGGGAACACAGATGTGGAAGAACTGACTACGGGAACAAAATAAGGACATGACTCTTTCCGGAACGTGCATTTTTCTTGGGGTGCCATATATGTTGTTGTTTCCCCGGAACTGCGTGGAGACCATTTACCAGGTGGTAGGGCACCGACCTTGCCGCGAGTATGAACGTCGTCACCGGACTGGAACTTCTTCACCTGCGACGTGCCGACCCAGGCGCGGGTCGGCGGCTGACTGGGCCCGTCCAAAAACGTCACGTGGTAGTGGGTCTGAGGGGATAGGGGCAGTCAGCCATACCAGCAGTCCTCCCCACACGTCCAACTCCACCGGCAGTGCCCACTCGGAGGCTTGGCTATGACGGAGAGGCCACCACCTGTGTCGGCGGTTCTCCCCGCCGAGAGTGCACGACCAGTCTGGCGCGGGTAAGCAAACGCAACGAAACGACACACAACACACCGGCGGTCCTCCCGCGGCACCCAGTCGCCGCACTGGCCGGCGGTCCTCCCGCCGCACCCAGTCGCCAGCACTGACCGGCGGTCCTCCCGCCGCACCCAGTCGCCAGCACTGACCGGCGCGTCCGAGAAGCCGTCCAGCCAGAAGAACTCCTCGACGTCGGGGTCGTCGTCGACGACGGCCGGCCACCACGGGAATCCGTCCAGGTGCGCCCACACCAGCGAGCCGATCGTGAAGCGCACCAGCACCAGCAGCGGGAACGACGAGTTGGGGATGTGCTGCTGCGGCGCCGAGCACCAGCCGTACACGGCGTCTGCGGCACCAGCGGCACCAGCCGTCAGCGACACCGGGCCGAGGCTGGTGCGCCTCAGGGCGTTTACAGTACCAACGTCAGACGCCAATGTCAGTGACACCCAGGGTAAGGCCGGTGCTCCTCAAGGCGTTTACAGTACCAACGTCAGACGCCAATGTCAGTGACACCCAGGGTAAGGCCGGTGCTCCTCAGAGGCGTTTACAGTACCAACGTCAGACGCCAATGTCAGTGACACCCAGGGTAAGGCTGGTGCTCCTCAGGGCGTTTACAGTACCAACGTCAGACGCCAATGTCAGTGACACCCAGGGTAAGGCCGGTGCTCCTCAGGGCGTTTACAGTACCAACGTCAGACGCCAATGTCAGTGACACCCAGGGTAAGGCTGGTGCTCCTCAGAGGCGCTTGCATTACCAACGTCAGACGCCAATGTCAGTGACACCCAGGGTAAGGCTGGTGCTCCTCAGAGGCGTTTACTGTACCAACGTCAGACGCCAATGTCAGTGATACCCAGGGCGGGGCTGGTGCTCCTCAGGGCGTTTACAGTACCAACGTCAGACGCCAATGTCAGTGATACCCAGGGCGGGGCTGGTGCTCCTCAGGGCGTTTACAGTACCAACGTCAGACGCCAATGTCAGTGACATCCAGGGTAAGGCTGGTGCTCCTCGGGGCGTTTACTGTACCAACGTCAGACGCCAATGTCAGTGACACCCAGGGTAAGGCTGGTGCTCCTCAGGGCGTTTACAGTACCAACGTCAGACGCCAATGTCAGTGACATCCAGGGTAAGGCTGGTGCTCCTCAGGGTGTTTACAGTACCAACGTCAGACGCCAATGTCAGTGACACCCAGGGTAAGGCTGGTGCTCCTCAGGGCGTTTACAGTACCAACGTCAGACGCCAATGTCAGTGACACCCAGGGTAAGGCTGGTGCTCCTCAGGGCGTTTACAGTACCAACGTCAGACGCCAATGTCAGTGACACCCAGGGTAAGGCTGGTGCTCCTCAGGGCGTTTACAGTACCAACGTCAGACGCCAATGTCAGTGACACCCAGGGTAAGGCCGGTGCTCCTCAGAGGCGTTTACAGTACCAACGTCAGACGCCAATGTCAGTGACACCCAGGGCAGGGCTGGTGCTCCTCAGAGGCGTTTACGCAATACCAATGTCAGACGCCAATGTCAGTGACACCCAGGGTAAGGCTGGTGCTCCTCAGGGCGTTTACAGTACCAACGTCAGACGCCAATGTCAGTGACACCCAGGGTAAGGCTGGTGCTCCTCAGAGGCGCTTACAGTACCAACGTCAGACGCCAATGCCAATGACACCCAGGGCGGGGCTGGTGCTCCTCATAAGCATAGAACCTTCTATCCAAGGGTGCATTTACATTTTCTTTGGGTGGGCCATTGCCTCCTCAATTGTTGATTTCTTTCTGGATTTACCATGGAACCTTATGGAGTTGCCCCCCCCCCTCTCAAATGGATCTGTATCAGCACCGCTATGTATCAAAACCTCGAAATTCGCAGATTGTTCAAACACCCGACTATCACAAATCCCGAAATTGCTTCCATTGGAGTACTTCAGAATTTCGAAGTCCTCCCAGCGGCAAGACAGCCAAGCCATCAACAAGCTGGCAGCGAGGTGACGTCACCCCGGACAAGCTGGCAGCGAGGAGACGTCACCCCGGACAAGCGACACCAGTGGGGCACAACCGCAAAATGTGATGCAGTTAAAGATGTGTTACGTGATCATAAATCTGTAGCACTGATGCGTAGTCTTCGAAATCTTCATAATGTGTAGTCTATGTATCATCCATATGTGACAAGGTGCAATCTTCGTAGTG
Source organism: Ashinkailepas kermadecensis (assembly GCA_034440615.1). Taxonomy (NCBI): domain Eukaryota; kingdom Metazoa; phylum Arthropoda; class Thecostraca; family Neolepadidae; genus Ashinkailepas; species Ashinkailepas kermadecensis. Next base: position 473,238 of record JAOTOM010004915.1, on the reverse strand, counting down.
CCCATGCTCGATACGTCGATATGAGAGGAGGATGGGGAAGGTGGGAGAAAGGAGAGGAAGGAGGGGGAAGGTGAGAGTGGATGAGGGAGGGAGGGAAGGGGAGAGGTGAGAGGGGAATACAAGAGATACTAAGGGTTGAATTGCAATAAGCTGTCAATTACAGGTCCAAATTTTAATTGTTTCACTCACAACATTGAGTAACAGCAAACACGTGAAAAATGATTGAGAATGAAAATGATACGGACCAGGGGCGGATCCAGGAATTGTCATGGGGGCACACATATCAAGGGGGGGGGGGCACATGTCCTGGGGCGCCAATTGGAAATTAACTAGAGAGGCGCCGGACGGTTTTGCCTTCTGAGGGGCGCCTCCGACTGACAAAAAGGGGGGGTGGGGGAGGGGATGCACTCGGGCGCTTCCTTCAAAGAGGGCGCCATATCCTCTCAGAGGGGTGCCTCTGGCTGACAAATTCGAGTGAGGGGTGCACTTGAGCCTTTCCAGAGGGGCACCACTTCCCATGGGGGCACACATGCCCCAAGTGCCCTCTCTCAATTGTATCTGCCCCAGATCAGTGGCGAACCGAAGGAAGGGGGCATTGGGGGTAGTTGCACTCCTGAGAGGTTGTGGGGCCCCGATAATCGGGCCGGGCGTCGAACACAATTCGCATTGTTCCCTAACAATCTTCGTGACTTTTGGGGACCTCAATATGATGCTTACGGGCTCCGGTGCGATTTTTTGGGTCCCAGCGGGATTTTAGGGAGCCTGGTGTAATTTTTCCGAAGACCGGCGCGATTCTTGGGGGCCCCATACCCTCTCAGGGGGTAGGGGCAACTGCCCCTAATGTCCCCTTCGGTACGCCACTGGTGTAGACTCGCGGGAGATCAGGACCCTCCCTGCACCCTCCCTGAAAACAGCACTTTGAAGGAAAAATAAATTTAAATACAACGCAATCAATGCGAGGGTCGAATAAAACACCCAAACAGATGTCGTTTACCTTCCAAGTTCATTTGTATTCCTTGTGAAAGCAGTTCTTGTTGCTGTCCCCCTCCCCTCCGTCCGGAATCTCGAAAGATCTCAACCTATACTACTGGGTAAATTAGTGTGAATTGGAGCTGAACCTTGGTAGCACTTCGAAACACTGCGCCTTTGAAATACCATGAGCTGAGTATGACATCATCTAGCAAATGATTTAGTGATATCAAGATGAAACTACTAACTAAAGATCCGTTAATCAACGATGCTCTATGGCGAAGTAAATTTCCCGCCGCTGCGCGCCGCCTTTTCCGGTGTTTTGGGACAACCTCAGCGGGCGGGAAACCTTGGCCCTTCCCCAACCGAGCGCGTGTTAAGCTTACCCCCGACTTCCCAGTTCATCTTCCATAGCCTCCAAACATTGGTGATGCCGATTTCTCCACCCACGAAACAGCTGGTACCTTCGTCGGTCACAGCCACGGAGGTTTTTCACCTCTGCCCGACATTACAACAGGACACCTCACGGCTGAACGGCCGTAGTGTACCCAAAGTCTCTGCAGCACGATCCAGGAGACGATACTATCAACAGCGAAGTGCACTGACACGGCCAGCTTTCACTGGCTCCACTGCCTCCAGCGGCTCCAACACTGTGGCCGGGCCGCTACGACAGCGTGCAGCCACTTGGGTCCCCAGCGGCCGAGGTGGCACCTCACACAGCACGTCACTGCTCTGCTGTTCAGCACACGGCCACCACGCGCCCACCGATACTGATCGATTACCGAAGACGTCGTACCACTTGGCACGTGCCACACGTGCCGCCTGCGCTCATGGCCAGAGGAGCGCCTGCTCGATCGCGTGTACAGTGTGAGTGCGGGTCCGTTGGCACATTCAGCCACAAACAGCCGACCGAATTGGCGCCGTTTTGAGAGGCGCCCTGGTAAGCTAACACCGGGCATGCGCGAACCCGGGCTGGAGGACAAGCGAAACCGACGACGGGCACGCATCGGCCGTTCGATACAAATACAGGCCGCCACCCCACGTGACCGCGCCGCAGCCGACTTACGGCGGTCACGTGACCACACACCGCCCGCCGGGCAGACACCAGAGCAGGCTGACCCTCGTGACCGCGCCGCAGCCGACCAACGGCGGTCACGTGACCACACACCGCCCACCGGGCAGACACCAGAGCAGGCTGACCCAGCATTACGGCGGTCACGTGCCACCCCCGGGAGAGACAGGCTGACCCACGTGACCGCGCCGCAGCCGACTTACGGCGGTCACGTGACCACACACCGCCCGCCGGGCAGACACCAGAGCAGGCTGACCCACGTGACCGCGCCGCAGCCGACTTACGGCGGTCACGTGACCACACACCGCCCGCCGGGCAGACACCAGAGCAGGCTGACCCACGTGACCGCGCCGCAACCGTCCAACGGCGGTCACGTGACCACACACCGCCCGCCGGGCAGACACACAGACGCAGGCGCACGTGACCCACCGGTCGAACCAAGCGCCCGCAACCGTCCAACGGCGGTCACGTGACCACACACCGCCCATACAAGCGGCAAGGGATTGAGAGAGGACAGGGGACCTTCCGTAGGGAGGCTCCTGGCAAGAACGATCGCGAAGGGAAGAGGACGCACAACAGCGACGCCAGCAAGCACGAAGAGCTGAGCACCCTCGAGGGACAAACCCGCGACTCGAGAAAGAAACCTTCACCGCCAGACCCCAACTTCGGTACTCGAGAAAGAAAAAACTTCCCTACCAAATCCCAACTTCTCTGTCTCCCGAACAACCTTGCCTCCCCCAACAACTTGGGGTGGGGGGGGGGGGAACCACGGGCGAAAGCATGGTCCACGGGTGCAACGAATCCGGGTTTTCCTTTCTGTCAGGCAGGTCACCTTGCTGATAGGGCGGGACCGATCCATACAATCCCAATGACACCCACAGTGGCGTCCAGCACCGACGCTGCACACAGCGCATACCTAGCAGACACTTAGGGTGCGTTCTTTGTCTCCTTCATTCCGAGGATTCCGTGGAGTGTGACGTTGCATATTTCGTGGACTGCAGCCACGGAATGTTCTGTGAAATTTCGCGCCGGGTTACTTATGTGAGCTATTTGTGTCGCTGTTCGCAAACCTTCCTACTAGTTTTTATGATTAGCATTCATTGCATGCTGTTACATTAAAACAATGTGGTTGAATCACTTGTTGGCAACACCAGTAATTCTACAAAGCTCCCACCTATGATCTTATTGTTATTGGCCACTGATGCCTAATTTAATGCTCATGGTGTCAACAATAAAAAGGATAAAGATGCGAAACCATTCTGAGATGGCTCGTGTTCTAGGTAGATGAATGCCAGACATGTCCAGGGCAGGCTATGACAGGCATGTCGAGGGCAGGGAGGAAATTTACATTGGTCATTGCCCAGTGAACATGCCGACAGCGGACCGACGTCGTTCCGCTATCTGGACGTCCGTGGCCCGCTGTCGGCTGAGGAGTGGAATGTCCGCCAAGCCGACATGCAGCCGACACCCAGCCAACGTGGGACCGCTGTCAGGCTGCTGTCCGGACGCCAGGGGCCCGCTGTCGGCTGGAAAGTGGGATGTCTGACAACGGCCCGACGTCAGCTGGCCGCTATTGATATGCCAAATTCAACCCGACATATGTTCATATTCCAGATCAGTATTCTGATGTCGGGCCGAGAGCGGCCCGATGTCGGCATGCCGTTTACGAGATGTCGAGCTCGTCCCGAGACATGCGAACAGCGGGCCGACATCGGCATGTTTACTGGGTGGAGATGCAAATAATCAGAAAAAGTTTCTGAAGGTACTGTCTAGCTTACTGCTCTTTCACCTCAACAGTTGAGAATTTGACCACGCTGCAACGGAAAATCCTCGCCGGTGGGAACATGACATTCATTAGTGACATCTTCGCACAATCTAGCCCAATCGTATCCACTCCATAACATTACTTGCGAATTTGCAATGTCTTCCTTGGCCCGCACATCACTTCCAATGTGCGTCGCCATCTTGGAAGAAACCGCACAGGACGGGGCCGGATAGCTTTTTTCAGTCCGCGCGTTCCCCGCAGAATCCACGAAATCTGGCCGCGGAATTCGTGAGGAATGGACAAAGAACGACAGATGACGTCAGAGCCCACGGCATTCGTGGACGGAACGTGACAAAGAACGCAGCCTTATACTGACCATCAACAAAACACCACACCAGAATCATCGTTCACACTTGAATGAACACTGCGCCACATCCTCAATTCAGCCCACTCCACCATCACTCGCCACAGCACGCACATCGTCGTCCGCGCTCGGAGCAGCGCCGACACACGCACACTTCTGTCCACAAACACCTTCAACACTCGGCGCCGCTCCTTCACACTCCACCACACACTCAACACCAGCCGAGGATGCATCTTTTCCCCGGAACCGGATAAAGTCAGTCTCACGAACGTGCCGGCCCTTATCGAGGGGACAGCACACGTACATTACATCAAACGGGACCCACACACAATATAGTAGTGCTCACCTTTAAGGCCCACCATCTCCCGTCACACATCCACATACTCGGACACCAGTACGAAGTACCACGCTACTTACTACTTCCACTGCGTTACGACCGTTGCATGCGATATGGTCATGGCGAACGTGTATGCACGTCTCCGGAACCACGATGCGGCCGATGCGCAGCGCACCACTCACCACCCGACTGCACATCGACCGAAAGGAGACGTGCAGCCGGCAACGGGCCGCATCCCGCCACCGACCCCGACTGACCCAAAGGACAGGGAGGTGTGTCCGTATGCGACAACATACCGGCACATACCACATACCAAAGCACATCAGCACCTACGCTTCGCAGAGCGCGACGCGCCACCCACCTCGAACACTTCAAACGACACAAAACTCACCCATCTCCAGACGCAGATACGCAGCTGCGATTTCATCACCACCAAGCGCCACTCCCAGCCAATATTGCTCCCACACCTGCCTCACTCGCCATATATTGTTGCCGTGCAGAATATTACTGCCTGGACCACGAGTGCCCCAGCTTGATGTGGCTGCCACACCTGCCCCACCCGCCATATCCTGTTGCTGTGCATAGTACCGCTGCCTGGGACCTCGAGTGCCCCAGCCAATATTGCTCCCACACCTGCCCCGCCCACCATAACTTGTTGCCGTGCAGAATATTACTGCTTGGACCACGAGTGCCCCAGCCAATATTGCTGCCACACCTGCCCCGCCCGCCATATCCTGTTGCCGTGCGGAGTACTGCTGCTCGGGACCACGAGTGCCCCAGCCAATATTGCTGCCACACCTGCCCCGCCCGCCATATCCTGTTGCCGTGCGGAGTACTGCTGCTCGGGACCATGAGTGCCCCAGCCAATATTGCTGCCACACCTGCCCCGCCCGCCATATCCTGTTGCCGTGCGGAGTACTGCTGCTCGGGACCATGAGTGCCCCAACCAATATTGTTGCCACACCTGCCCCGCCCGCCATATCCTGTTGCCGTGCGGAGTACTGCTGCTCGGGACCATGAGTGCCCCAGCCAATATTGCTGCCACAACACCTGCCCCGCCCACCCCATATCCTGCTGCCGTGCGGAGTACTGCTGCTCGGGACCATGAGTGCCCCAGCCAATATTGCTGCCACACCTGCCCCGCCCGTCATATCCTGCTGCCGTGCGGAGTACTGCTGCTCGGGACCATGAGTGCCCCAGGTTGATGTGGCTGCCCGAGCCGTTTGCACGGACACAAACACCCCGTGTGTCGAGGAAGGCCAGACAGCCGGCATCGACTATGCAGGCAGCCATTTATTCGGTACGGCAACGGGCTATACAGATTCCGTGTCGCAAGCATCCGTCAGGCTACCATTGAAACACTGCTGGGGCGGTGCAAAGCCCCGCCGTGCATGAATCAAGTGCGAACCAGAAGGTGCGTGTTGCTGACAATTTTCACCCTTCGAATTTTGGTACTCATCTGCTTTGGGTCAGATATTTCAACACCACGTTAACACCTGATCAACGCTTGCGACGTGATTGATCCAACACCCAATTGCACCAGCTACGAATGTTGCATGGGGCCGGCGGCACCTCCTATCGCATCTAACTTTAGACGGGTAGCCATAATGTGGCCGGTAGCCATTCTCAGCTCAAGGTCAGCGCGAGGCGGGCGGTGCAGCGGCGGCGAACGTGATGTGTCACTGCACGTGGCGCTCTCACTGGCGCCCGACCGGCCACTTGCTATTCCGGCTGTCGGTGTTAGTAGACACACGAGCCGATTGGGACCAGCCGCGAGCGGGCGATATCACACCTCCGGCGGTGCTGCACACTGCACACTGCACACGCTGACCCAGCAGCCGCCGCCGTGGTGGGCCGGCCAGAGCCGTGCACAGCCGCCGGCGTCAGTCAGCACACCGGCCGTACTCGGGGACCAGCAGCCGGCGGAGACGAGACGGCGGCGACGAGACGGCGGCGACGCGACCACTTGCCGCAGCAGCCAGACGCCAGCCTACCGCATGCACTACCGCGGCCGCACTGCATAGTCGGCAGACCCGATGGGACGTTATAGCGAGCCACCACGACCCCCACTCGCTGGCCATCAGCAGCACGCAATGCCACGGCAAGCCTCGCCACGGCATGCCTTGCCACGGCATGCCTTGCCACGGCATGCCTCGCCGTCAACAGAACGCAACGCAGTATTCGTCGCTTTTCAGGTGAAATTAAACGCTATCCTATGTTCAATCAACACTTCATATCTTTGGCTGTTCAGAAGACTGGTTTTTGTTTTACCCAAAGGCAAGGGTGTAGAAACGACTAAAGAGTGAGGTGAGCCCTTTTTAATTCGTTTGTCTTTATGCAATGCCAATTGTAATGGTTGAATCTATCGAGAAGTGGGACTGCCGCTCGTGCCCTGTGTTTATACCACCGTGCCCAGGAAGTTTTAACTGGCCCAGCACTTCAATGGTAAAGTTCATGAGAACTCTTTGGAGGATGATGCTTGGAAATATTGATTAATATACAAAATAAACTCTGAGATCGAAAGAAACGAATTGTTTTGGCTTATCCGGGACAGACGAATCAATGAAGACGAATGGATAGCTTTGCTCGTCGATAGAATACTAGTTAGTACCAATATTGCGCATAATACTAGCTAGTAGCAATAATGTGCAGAGGTGCAGCAAATATAGCAGGTGGCGAACCCCTGAACAAAAAAAAACACATTGGAACAAACAAGAAAGTTTGGCGTTTGCACCACGCCAAAGCAGAGCGCGCCTAGTGTTCTCGGTAAAATGATTTTTATTTTCTTCGGAGGATCGCCTCCCCATCCCAACTGGAAATCTTGACTGCGCCCCTGATAGTATAGCGGCTTGACTGGCGAGGCTACATTTCTTCTTGACGTGTACGTAGGGCGAGCTTCAAAGATCCGCGATGTGGCGATATGCATATCGAGTGGCGAGAGAGAGTGCAGTTACATGGCATCTTATACACAGTAACTGACAACGCGTCCGAGTGCGGTTCGGCAGCAGCGACCCACGCGCGCGAGGTCACGGCGATACTGGCGAGCGGCCAGTTGCCGGGCGTCTCGACCGCATGTGTTCCATAAGAGCACGAGTTACGACAATCTTGTGCGATAAAAGTATTGGTTATCATGGAAACGGTGGAAACAATTGCCCTTTCAAGTCCAGTGTGTACATATTTGTTCACCTTGGCAATGTGGGGAGAAGGGGAGGGGAATTTGAAGCCCGCTGATATTTCCTGATGTAATTCCTGAACAGTTTATGCCATGGCCTTGAAAATTCGCGTGCCTTCCGATAATTGGTAGACGATGTGCAAAAAATTGAGTACCAATTTCTTAAAGATACCGGAGCTAGGGCGAGTCAACGTGAGATTATGACATCGTCTTAATACCGTGTTAAGATGTATATTCAAATATTCTTCATAAAATAACATACAAGATGCAAACAGCAAGTGAACCATAATTGCATAGCGAAATGATGAAACAAAAACAGAAAATTACAAAACATTACGGTTACTAGAGTTACTAGTATGGTGGCTACAGTTAGGTCACTGTTTGGTTTCGCATCACATTGCCACTAATCTGTATTTTGGAAAACCCGAATTATATGCAGGGGCAAATTATGTAGATGCAAGTGGTTCAGGTGTCACGTAAATATCACGTCAGATCACTGAAATATGACCCGAAACGTCCGGAAGGTGCATGTATTGCAAGCGCTCTAGAGGAGAAACTAGATACTTACAATGTAAGAACGCCTAAACCAGGGTAATTTTGCACGCCGAGCTCAATTCTATGCGATGGCGTCCTCAAATGCGACTTTTAAAACGTTGGATTTTGCTTCGATTTTTGTTTTGAAAACTGTCCCAATTTTAGATCATGGTTTTGCTTTGGTGGTACTTTTTTCAGAGATCATTTTCGTCCACAAAAGTTGTCATCTTCAGCAGTTCATCACATATATCCAGGCATTTAACCTCGACGGGATCTGTGATCGTGACCTTTGCATCGTGAACCTTTGGTAGACTAAGTCTTCAGTTGCATATCATTAACATCGGAGCACGAAATCGCATGTCTTATGACCAGGCATGCGTGTAGCTTCATTTTCAGAATTGGAGAGGACACATTTTGCAGAAGACAACGGCGGATTGAACCACAGATTTTCAAGGAGTCCTTAATAGAGTTTAGGTCCTTAACAGAGTAATAGACTCCTTTCAAATAGGAGTCCCAGAGTCCTTAATTCGGTGCAATAACACGGAGCCTTTGGGCAGGGGCGTAGCCAAAATGTTCTGGGGGGGGCAACACAAACGATGCAGCGAAAAACGACATTTTCGACGTTTTTTTAAAGTAGGATTAATATATAAATGCTTCTAAATACGGGCGCGAGGGGGCTTCGCAGCCAGGAGAGCAACGGGAAATTGATAATGGGGAGGAAGTAATTTTTTAGCTGGGAGCCCATGCTCAGTATCCCCCCCACCCCAAACAAAGCTATTTCTGCACCATGGGCGTACCAACGTTTGAAACAGTGTGGGCGGGTCCAAAATATTTGGGCGAGAGTCAGCAGTATGAAAATTGCCAGGACTCAAATTCTGCAAACTGTTGCAAGCCTATCAACTATTTACGATATACTTAGATATTCATCTTAAACGAAATTGTCCCGAGGGTGAACATTCATGGAGAGGCTGGACGCTTGAGCACCTGAACACAAAGCTTTAGTCATGACAAGACTTAATTCTTCATACATTATGATGTCGAAAAAAACTGTTCGTGCGCTTTGGATGCTGTTGGCGGCTCTGGGCTGCTGTGTGGCACGCTGCAACTCGTGGATCAAGCCCCTGGGTCAATGTTTGACGTTCCATGTTGTTGGAGGCATGCCAATCTATTGTTGTGGCCTGGAGGGGGGTGACCTTGGCTGCCGATTGGCCTCTATTCGGGTACTATTGCTGAGGTGGTTATTGGGGACCACAAGACGTTAGACACCGCCCAGACGGCGCTTCAGACAGAGAAGACAGTATATATCTCGACAGAGTAGCAGCATATTGGAACATCTTGCGTGCGCTACCCCAGAAAAGATCCGTTGAGCGAATATTCGGCTCTCGAGCTTTCCTGTTCAATTATTGGTAGGCAGAAATTAGGATTCGGAGGACATAATCCTGCATTGCAGGTCGCAGGTATGTGCCTTTCCGAAAATGTAGCAAAATTATACCAATTTTTGCAGGCCTAAGAGTCTTTGGTGGAGACAGAAGAGGCCCTTGTAGGCCACCAACTGGTCCTATTTTTATTTCTAGACGGCACACGAATTCTCTAAATTATCACAGGCTCCGCAACTCCCAAAGCCCGCAAACTCCAGCGGTGCTCAAGCTTCCAGGAGCTCCCGCACGCCTGCAAATGCCAGCGAACTGCAAGCGGCCCCATACAGCCAACAGTGGCCGCCAGACTTCAACTTCGAGGGTATCTTCCAGCTGTCTTAGGGGCTCCTCCAGCTTCAAGGGGTCAACTCCAGTTCCATGGAATCACTCCTTCGAGGTAAACTTCAGGGGAGAGTGAAAAACTTCAAAATCCCAGGGCCCTCAAACTGACGGCACCTTTCTCCCTCCGGAGACCATCAAACTCCTGCAGCGATAATAAAGCTCCATGAGTTCATGCAGGTAAGAGGGTATCTCGGATTGCAAGAGTCTCTTCTGCTTTAAGCCCCTCCCCTTTCCAGCTTCAATCCAAGTTGTCCCACCAATCCTCAAACGCCCTCCAGCACTAAGGGCCCCTCCAGCGTCAACTCGCCCTTCCAGTGTCACGGGCCCCTCCAGCTACAAAAGGCCTCTCAAGCTCCCAGAGCCCTCCTGTTCAGTGTCGTCGCCACGAAATACTTCCAGGGGGGGCAATGTTGAAAGGGGGCCTCCTGCTCCCCGAAAGGGGGCCTCCAATATGTCAGGGTCTCCTATTGTATTTTTAGGCTCTTAGTATAGTTCCAGAATGGGAAACATGATTTCATATTGATGTCTTGTTTGCTCTTGGCGTGGTGCATCATTTACGCAAAACGAAATAGCAATAATCTTTCTTTTTTCGCTGGGAACTGAGCCATACTAGGGTATAAATAAGTAATATGTGGATAAATACCTAAGTGCCCAAACAAACCAATGTCTTAATGCTTTCTCGACCAGAAGAATCTTCCCGCTGGACTCTAGATTGCAGCGAGCTGGCGGGGCTGGTGCTGAGCACATCTTACAGATATCTCACATTGATCAACCCACTTCTATGTCCACCAAGTCTAACTGAATTTAGTTAGATTCATCACTACTGTTCATCAGTCATTCCCATCAGCTTGATGTCATGAGCAAGCTTAAACGATCATTTCTCAGTCCTAGGACGACAATTTCGCGAAAATGACAACGAGAATATGATTGCGTTGGTTTTCTGATGGTCATCTTAGGGATACATTTATTTTTATAGCAATTGGTGCTGGCTGCAAGGCACCTGGCACACAAGCTAAAGTAATAAACCATCAGCGAATACATTCACGGCAAGAACAAACATTGAACAACAATGCATAAGTGACAATGCAACAATGTAACAATGGCAATGAATAAATAACGCACAACATTTAAATTCCACGCCGCCACGCCTATGGTTTCCGCTGTGCAGTGCAGTTTTGTAAATGACGTAGTTGCGAAGGTATTGAAGCTGGGAAGCTCTAATCATGCAGGCTGTATTCATAGAAGACAAGTTTGTAGGAAGAAAATGCATTAAAAAACATAATTCCCCCATTTTATATGGGGTATCGGTGTTGTTCTGTGTGCTTGTGAGGGGGAATTTACCCCTCAATGTCGACTTTGCCCCATGGGCGTATGCTTCCGAAAATTATTACAGGACCAGTGGCATACCTATATTTACGTCAAGGGGGATGGGGAAAACGTACTCGGAGGGGGCCGACATACCCCATTAAAAAAGTCCTGGCATTTCGACCACTATTTTGTCAAGGGGGACCTTTTGAAATAACATAATTAGTGACCAACTGAATTGTCCTGTGGAGGGGCCTAATCTACCACTATTGTTTCTGATTCGTCGGATTTCAACCCTAACTCCCCCAATCTGTCCAAAGGCTTTCTTTCGGTATCCCTTGATAAGCCACCTCACACTGCTGAAATTGCACCTACGCAATTACTTTAAAATGTAAAATTTCCCAATTTCAGACATTCCAGTTCATAGCGCCGGGTCGCCACGACGCCAACGTTCGTGCACGTGCACATCCATCTTGCGTATTCGGCGCATTCGCCACACTTCGTGCGATGCTACGGTTTCTGCTAGGCCTCCTAAGTTTTGCTTATTGCTGCCACATGATAGACTAGCGCCATATTTGACGTGATGGAATGCTTCGTATGGGCGTTCGCTGGGAAAATTCAATTAATTTAGTTGGATCATTAGTTCCCTTCTTCCCACATTTTATGGTGGGTAAAAATGTGGATACCCGCTGAGCTTTGATGCACCTCATATCTTTGATTCAATATGCTCCCAGATTGGCTACCGAACCGAGGCCCTGCCTCAGTGTCCATTTTTGAACCCGTTTCGTCTTTCTTCGTCTACGGATGTGTCTTATGGCTCCAATCGATCTTTGTTAGGGGCCCAACACATCTTCGAAACCCCTCCTCGTTTTAGGTTTTTTTTTTTGTTTTTTTTTGTGAACAGATAATTTTTGTTAGGTGTCGGGGCGTTTTCAAAGGTCCCGATGTGTTTATTTAGTGCCCGGTCTTTTCGTTCGTTTTGGGACCATGTTGCTTTCTGCGTCCCCAGCCTCTTTTGCAGGCTCTTTTGCGGTCGCATGACACCTGTATGCTTTGAGAACTTCCGGTGTACTTCATTTAGAGCTCCTGGCATGTTTATTTAGGGCTGCAACGCATGTTTAAGGCCCTGTTGCTTTTAGCGTGACTCTGGAGGGCCAGTTGCATTTTCGGCCCCGTTGTGCTCTTAGGGTTCCGCTGTGTCTAATTGGGGCTTCTGACGCACATTTGTCATTTTTCCCAGTACCATTTTGGTGCTTCGGTGCCATTTTTCTGGGTCACAGCGCGACTTATCGCGCCCAGGCTCGTGGTTCCATGGACCCAACGCCAGTTTTCTGGGCTCAACGCGATTTTGTGGATCTCTTCTGAATTTTCCTTAAAGTCCGAACCCCGGCCTGATTTTTCGAGCCCCTGGCGCCATGTTTTTGTATCTCACTTCGATTTTTTTCGAGCTCCGATATGATTTTCGGGTCCGTACGCGATTTGTGAAGGCATCTGATGATATGTTCGGTGCACCAGAGCTATTTTCTTGACACGGAGTTATTTTTTTAGAATCCCTCCATATTTTGGAGGGCTCCGGCCTGAATTTTTTTCGGATACCGATGCGATTTTTGGGGTCACACTGTGCTTATGTGGGGCCCTAGACGTCAATTTTTGGGAGCCCCGACGTGAATTTTTGATGCCCAGACCAAATTTTTGGGATTACCGATGGGAATTGTGGGTCCCGAGCGCGATATTTTGGGGGGACTAGTTCGAGTTTGCGGGGCGCGTTGTGCTTAGGTGTGGCCTAGCTGTGCTTAGCTGTGGACCCAACGCGATCTTGTCGGTTCCTATTGCAGATTTCCGTGCCTCGGAGCGAGTTTTCTGGGGCCCGTCGTATTTATTTGGAGCCCCCTCCGCGAATTCTGGTAGACCGACGCGAATTTTGGTGGCCCCATCTCGACTTTCGGGGGCGAAGGCACGATTTCTTTCGGACCCTGACACGTTTTTTTTGTCGGTGCCCAACGGGTTTTTGGAGGCTTTGACCCGATTCTTGGGGCCGCAGTGACATTCCGGCTAATAATTGACTTTTGGGGGAAGCTGCAACTTTTGGGAGCCCGACGCGATCTTTGGGGCCCCCAGTGTGATTTTGAAGGGCTACGACGCGACTTTTTTTTAGTCAAATGTAATCTTTTGTATCCCGACGTCATTTGCTTGGATCCCTAGCGCTAGTTTTAGCGACCTCGACACTTTTTGGGGGTCCAATACGTTTTGGAGGCTTTTGGCGCCATTGTTTGGGTCCCAGAGTGATTATCCATGTCCGGATTTTTTTTTGGTTTCCCCGGCTTCATTTGTGTCCCAATGAGACTGTTGAGGAACGGTACGACCTGTCGTGCCCCTAGCGTGATTTTCATGGTCCGGGCGTGAATTTTTGGTACCCAATGCTCAGCGTGATTTTCAGGGGCCCCGGCTGGATCTTTTTGGGCCCATACCGTGATTTTCAAGTACCCCGGCACGACTCCTACCATTACTTAGAGGCTACTTCTTGCAAATCATAGACCTCCTCTCGCGTCTTCGGGGTCTCGTCTCATTTCCTGGAGCCTCTTTACCGGTTTTGGATGTCTCCTCCTGTGTCCTACCTTCCTCCATATTCAAGGGCCCTCCTCTCCCGTCTTGGAGGGCCTCCTCCTACATCCTGGGGCCCCTTTAGCATGGCATGGGGCTTCCTCTCGTGCTCCAGGGGCATTCTCTGCCAAATTAGGGGCCTCCTGCCACGCCTCGTGGGCCTCCTTTGTCCTAGCAAAGCCTTGCCCGTCTTGAGGGATCTTCAATTTTGGAAACCTCACCTTCTTCCATACCTGCTACCAACTCCCATGTTAAGGGCCCCCTCTCATTTCCTGGGAACTCCTTCCAGTCTTCAGGGCCTCATTCGGCCCTGGAGACCGCCTACTCCGTCTTCAGGGACTCCTCTCGAGTCCGGCAGGGACCTCCTTTTTCTTCTAGAGGCATTCTTTTTCAAATTAGGGGCCTCCTCTCACGTCTTGGGGGCCTCCTGCTCTGTGTTTTGATTCGATCTTTGCCCATTTTAAGGGTGGCCTCTTATCTGCTGGTGGACTCCTCTTCTCTCCTAGGTGCCTCAGCTTCCAAATTACAAGCACCCTTTCCTATCTCAGTTGCCTTGTCATCTCCTGCGGACTTTCTTACCCGTCTTGGAGCCTTCTTTCTCGCCTGGGAGCCATCCCTCCTATCGAATGGTCTTTCTGTCCTGTTTTAGGGGTCTCTATGTTCATCATGGGGTCTCATTTCCAATCCTGTGTCGCTCTCTTCCGAATTAGGTGCCTCCTGCCAGTTTCTGGATCATCCTTTTCTATCTTGGTGAAACCGTACCCATTTTGGGGCCTGCTTTTGCGTCTCCAAAACCCAATCTCATATCCACTGGCTTTCTCTTCCATCTTAGGGCCTCCTCTTATTTTCTGGGGCCTCCCTTCTCGTATTGGAGCCTCCTTTGCAATCCTGGGGGCCTCCATTGCAATCCCGGGGCCTCCCTTCCCGTATTGGAGCCTCATTTGCAATCCTGGGGGCCTCCTTTGCAATCCTGGGGCCTCCTTTGCAATCCTGGGGCATCATTTGCAATCCTGGGGGGCCTCCCTTCCAGTATTGGAGCCTCCTTTGCAATCCTGGGGCTTCCTTTGCAATCATGGGGACCTCCTTTGCAATCCTGGGTCCTCCTTTGCAATCCTGGGGGCCTCTATATGCGTGAAGGGGAGGGTGAGAAGCGTATTTGGAGGTGTCCACCTACCCCATTAAAAAGTCCTCGGATTTGGACCACTATTTTGTCAAAGGGGACCTTTTTAAATAAAATAATTATTGATCAACTGAATTGTCATATGGAGGGGCCTAATCTACTACTATCGCTTCTCATTCGTCGAATTTCAACCCTAACTCCCCCACCCTGTTAGAATGTTTTCTGTTGGTATCCCTTGATAAGTCACCTCACACTGCTGAAATTACACCTATACAAATCACTTTAAAATGTAAAATTTCCCAATTTCAGACATTCCAGTTCATAGCGCCCGGTCGGGAAGACGCCAACGTTCGTGCACATGCACACCCATCTTGCGCACTCGGCGCATTCGCCACACTTCGTGCGATGCTACGGTTTCTGCTAGGCCTGCTACATTTTGCTAATTGCTGCCACATGATAGACTTGCGCCATATTTGACGTGATGGAATGCTTCGTATGGACGTTCGCTGCGAAAATTCGATTAATTAAATTCGATCAATAGTTCCCTATTTCCAACATTTTATGGTGGTTAATAAATGTGGATACCCGCTGAGCTTTGATGCACCTCATATCTTTGATTAAATATGCTCCCAGATTGGCTACCGGACCGAGGCCCTGCCTCAGTGTTCTTTCTTGTTGACCCGTTTCGTCTTTCTTCGTCCACGGATGTGTCTTAGGGCTCCAATCCATTTTTGTTGGAGGCCCAACGCATTTTCGAAACCCCTGCTCGTTTTAGGGTTTTGTTGCTTTTTTTGTGCACCGAATATTTTTTAGGTGTCGGGGCGTTTTCAAAGATCCCGATGTGTTTATTTAGTGCTCGGTCTTTTTGTTCGTTTTGGGACCATGCTGCTTTTTGCGCCCCCAGCCTCTTTTCAGGCCTTTGTGCGGTCGCATGGCCCTTGTGTGCCTTGAGAGTTTCCGTTTTTTTTTTTTTAAAGAGCTCCCGGTATATTTAGTTAAGGCTGCAACGCATGTTTTCAGACCCTGCCGCTTTTTGCGAGACTGTACGCTTTGAAGGGCCAGTTGCATTTTCGGTCCCCGTTGTGCTCTTCAGGGTCCCGCTGTGTTTATTTGCGGCTTCTGACGCACATTTGTGGGGCCCCAGTACGATTTTGGGGCTTCGGTGCGATTTTTCTGGGTCCTAGCGCGACTTATCGCGCCCAGGCGCGTGGTTCCGGGGACCCAACGCTAGTTTCCTGGGCTCAACGTGATTGTTGTGGATCTCTTCTGAATTTTCTTTGAAGTCCGAATCTCGGCAGGATTCTTCGAGCCCCTGGCGCCATGTTTTTGTATATCACCTCGATTTTTTTTTCGAGCTCCAGTATGTTTTTCTGGACCGTACGCGATTTGTGAAGGCATCTGATGATATGTTTGTGCTCCAGAGCCATTTTCCTGATCCGTAGTTAGTTTTTGGAAATCTCCTTATTTTGGAAGGCTCGGTCTTGACTTTTTTTGGGGGATACCGATGCGATTTTTGGGGTCACACTGTGCTTATGTGGGGCCCTAGAGGCCAATTTTCGGCAGCCCCGATGTGAATGTTTGATGCCCAGACCAAATTTTTGGGACTACCGATGAGAATTGTGGGTCCCGAACGCGATATTTGGGGAACCGGTTGGAGTTTGTGGGGCGCGTTGTACTTAGCTGTGACCCCAACGCGATCTTGGCGGTTCCTGTTGCAGATTTTCGGGCCTCGGAGCGAGTTTTCTGGGCCCGCCGTATTTATCGGGTCAGCCCCCTGCGCGAACTCTGGTGGATCGACGCGAACTTTTGTGGCCCCAGCGCGACTTTTTTGGGCCCCGGCACGATTCTTGGGAGCTTATCCCTCTTGGGAGAGAGGGTACATTTGCCCGTTTGATATGCCACTGCGGCCACCGAAGGTGATTTTTTTCTTCATCCGATGGCACCTTTCGGAGTGTAAAAGCCCTCCGGGTAATTTTATCTCCGGACCTGTTCTTAATTTGCCGGTGCTGGGGTCGATTCGATCGAGTCTCGGTGTGAACTTTTTGGACTTCGAGTTCTATCTTTTTAAAGGTCCTTATGTTATATTTTGGGTCCTGGCACGATTCTTCGGTCTCCCGGTGCGATTCCTTCTCTCGATGCCCTGACACGTTTTTTCCGATGCCCAACGGGTTTTTGGCGGGATTGACCCGATTGTTGAGGCCGTAGAGTGACATTCAGGTTTAACATTTTTTTTTTGAAGACAGCTGCAACTTTTGGGGCCTGGCGCGACCTTTTGAGCCCCCAGTGTGATTTTCGAGAGCTGCGACGCGACATTTTTTAGTCCAATGCAATCTGTTGTGACCCGACGTCATTTGCTTGGGTCCCTAGCGCGAGTTTTAGCGACCTCGACACTTTTTGGGCGTCCAACACGTTTTGGAGGCTTTTGGCGTCATTGTTAAGGCCCCAGAGTGATTGTCCATGTCCGGATTGTTTTTCGTCGCTCCGGCTTCATTTGTGTCCCAATGAGACTGTTAGGGAACGGTACGACCTGTCGTGCCCTAGCGTGATTTTCATGGTCCGGGCGTTACTTTTTGTACCCCCAGGCTCAGCATGATTTTCACGGGCCCCGGCCGGCTCTTTTGGGGACCATGTCGTGATTTTCAAGCACCCCGGCACGACTCCTACAATTTCTTACGGGCTTCTTGCAAATTATAGGCCTCCTCGCGTCTTAGGGGTCTCATCCCATTTCCTGGAGCTTCTTTACCAGTTGGGATGTCTTCTCGTGTCCTACCCTCCTCCATATTCAATGGCCCTCTCTCCCATCTTGGAAGGCCTTCTCCTACATCATAGTGCCCCTTTAGCATGGCATGGGCCTCCTCTGCCAAATTAGGGGCCTCCTGCCACGCCTCGTGGGCCTCCTCCTTTATCCTGGCGAAGCCTACCCGTCTTGGGGCATCTTCAATTTTGGAACTCCTTCCATACCTGCTACCACTCACATCTTAAGGGCGTCCTCTCATTTCCTGGGAACTCCTTCCGGTCTTCGGGGCCTCATTCGGCCCTGGAGACCTCCTATTCTGTCTTGAGGGACTCCTCTCGAGTCCGGCAGGGGCCTCCTTTTCTCTTCCAGACCTTTTTTTAATTAGGGGCCTCCTTTCACGTCTTGGGATCTCCTGCTCCGCGTTTTGATTCAATCTTTGCCCATTTTAAGGGTGGCCTGTTATCTCCTGGTGGACTCCTCTTCTCTCCCAGCTGCCTCCTCTTCCAAATTATAAGCAACCTTTCGTATCTCAGTTCCCTTGTCATTTCCTGGGGACCTTCTTACCCGTCTTGGAGCCTTGTTTCTCGCCTGGGAGTCATCCCTCTTATCTAATGGTCTTTCTCTCCTATTTTAGGGGCCTCCTCGTTCACCATGGGGTCTCATTTCCAATTTTGTGTCGTCCTCTTCCGAATTAGGTGTCTCCTGCCACGTTTCTGGATCATCCTTTTCTATCTTGGTGGAACCTTACCCGTTTTGGGGCCTGCTTTTGCATCTCCGAAACCTCATTTCATATCCACTGGCTTTCTCTTCCGTCTTAGGGCCTCCTCTCACTTTCTGGGGCCTCTTTTCCCGTATTTGGGCCTCCTTTGCAATCCTGGGGGCCTCCTTTACTATCCTTGGGGCCTCCTTTGCAATCATGGGTGCTTCCTTTGCAATCCTGGGGGCATCCTTTGCAATCCTGGGGGTCTCCTTTGCAAACCTGGGACCTCCTTTGCAATCATGGGGCCTCCTTTGCAATACTGGGGCCTCCATTGCAATCCTGGGGCCTCCTTTGCAATCATGTGGGCCTCCTTTGCAATCACGGGGGCCACCTTTGCAATCCTGGTGGCCTTCTTTGCAATCCTGTGGGCCTCTTTTGCAATCCTGGGGGCCTCCTTTGCAAACCTGGGACCTCATTTGCAATCCTGGGGGTCTCCTTTCCAATCCTGGGGCCTCCTTTGCAATCCTGGGGGCCGCCTTTGCAATCCTTGGGGCCTCATTTTCAATCATGGGGGCCTCCTTTGCAATCATGGGGGCCTTCTTTGCAATCCTGGGGGCCTCCTTTGCAATCCTATGGGTCTCCTTTGCAATCCTATGGGTCTCCTTTGCAATCCTGTGGGCCTCCTTTGCAATCCTGGGGGCCTCCTTTGCAATCATGGGGGCCTCCTTTGGAAACACGGGGGCCTCCTTTGTAACCCTGGGCCTCCTTTGCAATCCCGGGGGCCTGTGCAATCCTGGGGGCCTCCTATGAATTCAAACAGACCTTCAGCAACAAAATCACAACTTTTGACCTGCGCCAAAATATGATGTTTCAATGCAATATGTTCGTTCTAATAACGGCAACCTAAATAGTGCATCGAACATGTTTGCCTATGGAGCGTCTTGACAACAGAGAGGGACCCGACTCCCCCCGCCCCCATAGGAACCAAAAATACACCAGATCAAACATGAAGTCTTGAGATTTTCACCACTCAAAACCAGAAATATTCGATGCGATTTAAGTTGGTTTTATTGTTGTTTTGTTGTATTTATTTTAAGGTTTGGTGTTTGAAGGTGTGCATGTCGGCATGTGCTTTCAGTTCCTGTGGGTGGACATCGAGTCGCCCTCGAGACCTCGAGTCTCAAATCTGGATGGGCCAATGCGTGTGCACGCTGCAAGGGGATCCATTTAGCTTGGTTGAAGAGAGACAGCAGTCTCTTCTCCGCCAACTTAATTGGAGAACTGCGCACGAAATTAATTCGCTACTCATTCGAACATAAACACGGACGATGTATTCGGACGGACGGTGATGTATAATGTATCGGGAAATGAGCGTGTCAGACATTTTACAGCCCGTAATGGGATGTCACCAACGACATCCGTCCCAGTCCGTGCAGACCTCTAGCAATGGGACGGCGGTGGTGACGGGATATTTGTATGTAGTACCAGCTACGGCCGCGTTCTAGCTGGGAAGCCATCCGGTGCCCTGTTGGAGGGCCAAGTGCGCCGGTGGTCCCTCAGTCGGCTCGGTGTGTCTCGTGCACGGTCAGCATGAAGCTGTGGCTGTTGCTGACGCTGTGTGCGGCGTTGTGCGCCGCGGACAGGGCACGTCAGCACGACCGTGACGATCACGGCGACGGAGACGATGGCGAGCGACACCACCATCATGGCGGTCGGGACGGTGGCCGTGATGGGGGTCGCCATGTTCACTACCTGGCCGATGTTGAGCGAGCTGGCGGCTGGAGACACTCGCACGATGACGTCACGCTGTCCGGTTAGAAGGCTGGTGACCGCGGTGAGCAGGAACACAGACGTGTGAATCATCCGCACAGAAGTCAGGAGCGACGAGACGGCCGACACCAGGAGCGGAAGCGACGAGGCGACTGGTACCAGGAGCAGGAGCGATCAGACGACCGGCACCATGAGCAGGAGCGACGAAGCGACCGGAACCAGGAGCAGGAGAGACGAGGCGACCGGCACCAGGAGCAGAAACAAAGAAGTGGCCGGCACCGAGAGCGGGAACAACGGAAAGATCGACATCAGGAGCATCCTCGCAGGAATGACTGGCACCAGGAGCAGGGGCGACGGATACCAGGAGCACGCCCGCAAGGACGACCCGAATCAGGAGCAGGAGCGTCGGTACGGCCAGCACCAGGAGCGGAGTGGCAGGACAGCGAGCGTCCGAACCACCACCAGCAACAGTCGCACGGAGAGCCCCGTCCGAGCACGACGGCGAGTCTGGCGTCGAGCTAAGTCCCAGCCGGGGGTCAACTGACACCGGCGTGGACGGAGCGCCAACTGCCGACAACACGGTGTCCCGCGGTGAGCCGCTGACTGCTCCGGACCCGGCGCCGCAGGGTGACTCGACGTCCCCCGACACCAGTCTGCCGCTGCCAGCGGCCACGCCAGAATCCGCCGTGCTGGGGATCGCTGAGGAGGAAGACGCCTGGTCGGCGGCCGGCCGGCAGGAGCGGCCGCCGCCGCACGAGAACGTGGCGGCCATGGCGCGCTACGTCGTGCACGCGGCCGACTGGGTGGCGCTGGCCACCATCTCGAGTCGGCCGCCGACGCGCGGCATGCCGACCGCCAGCACCATCTCGATGGCCGACGGCACGCGCAACCGGTCGACGGGCGTGCCGTACATGTACGTCAGCGACCTGATGCACCCTGTGCAGGATCTGCGCGTGAACAACAGCGCCGCGCTGGCCGTCAGTCTGGGCATGACCGAGTTCTGCACGCGGCACGGCTACGACCCGCAGTCGCCGTTGTGCGCGCGCGTGATGCTCAGCGGCAGCGTGCGCCAGGTGGACGAGGCCGAGCCCGAGTACGCGCTCGCGCACGACGCGCTCTTCGCCCGCCACCCGGAGATGGCCGGCTGGCCGGCCGACCACGGCTGGTTCGTCGCCCACCCGGATTTGGCCAGCCTGCCACCGTGTGGTGATGTCGGCTGTTTCCGTGTTTATAGCTGTGTTGGCATGAGGAGGTATGAAGGTGTGAAGGATATGGCAGGAGACTTAGTCGGAGAGAGGAGAAGTAAGCTTATTTGTTGAGCGGTGCCGAAGTAGATTGAAGACGTCTTGAAGCTTGAAGTGAGCTGAGTAGAGCAGTTGTATGTAGTTGTAGAGATGGAGTGGTAGAGTTGGTCGAAGGCCGAAAATGATGTAGTAGAGAAGAGTTGCCAGTCCGAACGGTGCCAAGTTGGATTATGGGTTGTAGGAGACTTAGTCGGAGAGAGGAGAAGTAAGCTTATTTGTTGAGCGGTGCCGAAGTAGATTGAAGACGTCTTGAAGCTTGAAGTGAGCTGAGTAGAGCAGTTGTATGTAGTTGTAGAGAAGGAGTGGTAGTAGAGTTGGTCGAAGGCCGAAGATGATGTAGTAGAGAAGAGTTGCCAGTTCGAATGGTGCCAAGTTGGATTATGGGTTGTAGGGGGGCATCGCCTCAGTTTATTAACATTTCAAGAACACATTCACTATCACTTTTCGGAATTGTTTTCCTTTTTTGGAATATACCATTTTTTTCCCCCTTTCTCCTTGGTCTATTTTGTTCTTCTTCTTTCCCCGATCTTTTTCACAGTTGTTCCAGTATGCGTGTGATAGAGAGGAAGTGGAAGATATGTTCGTGTAATGTTGGATGTTCATCGTTGAGAAGAGTGGTGAGGTTTAGTGGGATGTTGTTTGTGGTGCAGTAGTTTGTGATATGTTGTCTTTGGTTGGTGTATTTGGTGCAGTGTATGAGGGTATGCTTGACTGTAAGTGCTCGGTGACATGTGCATTGTGGTCGTGGACGGTTTAGAAGAAGGTGAGAGTGTGTGAGTGCTGTGTGTCCAATGCGTATTCGTGTCAGTATCCTTTCTTTGATTCTGGTGTTTTGATTGATGGTGTGCCAGAGTTCGTGCTTTGGATGTATATCGTGGAGTTGTGTTCTGGCTGTGTCCCATGTTTGTTGAATGTGTTTGTTGATTGCCTGGTGTATTGTGGGGTAGTAGTCGGATTGTGAGTATGGGCAGTGTGTGGTTTGTTGCAGTGCTGTGGCTATGTTT
Source organism: Ashinkailepas kermadecensis (assembly GCA_034440615.1). Lineage (NCBI taxonomy): Eukaryota > Metazoa > Arthropoda > Thecostraca > Neolepadidae > Ashinkailepas > Ashinkailepas kermadecensis. Next base: position 450,727 of record JAOTOM010004915.1, on the reverse strand, counting down.
GCTTCGGTATCTACGTGTTCGTTGCCTTGTATGTTTGTGTGGCTTGGTATCCAAAGTAGAAGTGGCCGTTGTCGATTGTTTAGTTGTTGTGTATGTGCAGTATTTTGGGAATGAGGGGTATTTGGATGTGGTGTAGGGTGTTATGCTTTTGAGTGCTGATTTGGCGTCTGTGGCTATGATGTTGTGTTCAATTTTGGTGTTGTAGATAGTGGAGTAGGCCGAATATATTGCGTACAATTCTGACGTGTATGTAGATGCTGTGTCCGGTAGGCGGGCGCGCAGGATCACACGGGGCGGTGGCACCGCCGCTGTGCCCGTCTCCTGTGTTGTGTGTGATTTGGAGCCCTCGGTGTAGATGATGTTGTAAGTTGCGTATTGCGATATGAATTGGAGGAAGAGTTGTTGTATTTCTGCGTCAGTGTATGTATGTTTTGGTTGGTCTATTAGGAAGTGTGTTGTCGGTGTTTCCACCAGGCAGTTGGTGGTGTGAGTGGTTTTGAGTTGGGGAGTGTGATATGTAAGCTATTTGCGTGTTGGTGAATGCGGCATCCTATTGTCGTTTTAAATGGTATTTTCTTCATGAGTTGGTGTCTGCGTTTGGTGCGGATTTTTAGTGCCTGAATGCACCAATGCATTCCACCAATGCCTGAATGCACCAATGCATTCCACCAATGCCTGAATGCACCAATGCATTGCCGCGGGGTATGTAGTCGGACCTTCGATCCTCAGAGCCCGCCGGAGCCCGCCGTGAGGAGTCCTGCCGCAGGGATTACAGACGCTCCTGCTGAAGCTTGCTGCAGGAGCAGACACCCAGCCACAGAGCCCTGCCGGAGGCGGAGAGTCCACAGTGCCGGCAGACAGCTGGTGTTTGTCCCTCAGAGGCGGCGCCGGTCCAACTCCGGCTACAGTCGGTTTGCCTGACGCGCCTCGTTGACCGTGAACGGGCTGGCGGCGAAGTACTCCTTCAGAGTGACCGCCTTGTAGCCGCCGTAGTAGTCGAGCACGATGATGCTTTGGATGTCCAGCCGGGCGACGAACCAACCGTGGTCGGTCGGCCAGCCGGCCATCTCCGGGTGGCGGGCGAAGAGCGCGTCGTGCGCGAACGCGTACTCGGGCTCGGCCTCGTCCACCTGGCGCACGCTGTCGCTGAGCATCACGTACGCGCACAACGGCGACTGCGGGTCGTAGCCGTGCCGCGTGCAGAACTCGGTCATGGCCAGACTGACGGCCAGCGCGGCGCTGTTGTTCACGCGCAGATCCTGCACAGGGTGCATCAGGTCGCTGACGTACATGTACGGCACGCCCGTCGACCGGTTGCGCGTGCCGTCGGCCATCGAGATGGTGCTGGCGGTCGGCATGCCGCGCGTCGGCGGCTGACTCGAGATGGTGGCCACCTCCACCCAGTCAGCCGCGTGCACGACGTAGCGCGCCATGGTCGCCACGTTCTCGTGCGGCGGCTGCCGCTCCTGCCGGCCGGCCGCCGACCAGGCGTCCTCCTCCTCAGCGATCCCCAGCTCGGCGGGTTCTGGCGTGGCCGCTGGCAGCGGCAGAGGGGTGTCGGGGGACGTCGAGTCACCCTGCGGCGCCGGGTCCGGAGCGGTCAGCGGCTCACCGCGGGGCACCGTGTTGTCGGCAGTTGGCGCTCCGTCCACGCCGGTGTCAGTTGACCCCCGGCTGGGACTTAGCTCGACGCCAGACTCGCCGTCGTGCTCGGACGCGGGCTCTCCGTGCGACTGTTGCTGGTGGTGGTTCGGACGCTCGCTGTCCTGCCGCTCCGCTCCTGGTGCTGGCCGTACCGACGCTCCTGCTCCTGGTCGTCCTTGCGGGCGTGCTCCTGGTATCCGTCGCCCCTGCTCCTGGTGCCAGTCATTCCTGCGAGGATGCTCCTGATGTCGATCTTCCCGTTGTTCTCGTTCTCGGTGCCGGCCACTTCTTTGTTTCTGCTCCTGGTGCCGGTCGCCTCGTCTCTCCTGCTGCTGGTGCCGGTCGCTTCGTCACTCCTGCTCATGGTGCCGGTCTGATCGCTCCTGCTCCTGGTACCAGTCGCCTCGTCGCTTCCGCTCCTGGTGTCGGCCGTCTCGTCGCTCCTGACTTCTGTACGGATGATTCACACGTCTGTGTTCCTGCTCGGAAATTCCTCGGTTGAGCGTCATTGAGTAGAACAATTTCTAGACGCATACTCAAATTCAAAGGGTGGGAGAGGGCATGGGTGTAACCACTGGAGGGTGAGGGTGGGGGCTGGGGTGACATGTCCCCCAATTTCTGAAAAGCGACGATTTGTACCCCTGAATTTATTCCGTGCCCCCCCCCAGCCTCAGTTACCTGATCATGATTGCCACAAAATTTTACTTAATCATTTATAACGTGCAAATAGCTATGCAAGAGAATCACCAAAAATACTACAAACCGATCTAGCCAATCAACGGGCTTCACAGGCTATCTGTCGTCGCAAAATCTCGGAGTAGTAAATCAGCAAACGCTAGAAATTTCTGCTTCCAGCCAGGGGCGTCGCCACCGAGGGGGCAGTCGCTCCTCCTGCCGTGAGACTGGGCCTCACCCCCCCTGAAATTTAAGGAGGCCCCTATCCGGAAATGCGCCGGAAAAAAGTGAGCAAGGAGGCCGACGAGACAGAAGATCATGCTGTCAAGGAGGCCCCAAGACTGGCAACGAGGATCCCGCGAAATCTAATCAGGTCCTAATAAGCGAGTAGGACAGAGATTGGGAGGAGGCCGAGGACGAAAAGGATGCCACCGAGACGGGCAGGAAGGCACCCAGGTTAAACAAGAAGGCTTCCGATTGGTGGCAGGATATTCTTAATTTGGAAAACGAGGCCCCCAAGACGGAAGAGGAGAATAGAATAGAAAATAAGGAATGATAGGAGATATTTCTTCGGACGCAAGAGGGAGCCCCAAGATGGGTAAGAAGGTCTCCGCAGGAATGAGAGAAGGCCACTGAGACCAGACAGATGAGGCCCATATTTTGGAAGGGGAGGACCCTAGGAGAGAAGATTTGGGACAATGACACAAAAGCACCCTGCTAAGAGGATAATGAGGCTCAAAACACAGGTGATCAGGCCTCCAAAACGTGAGAGGAGGCCCCTAATTTGAAAAAGGAGTCACCTAGGAGAGGATAGGATGCCCCAGAAATCAAGAGAGTGCCGACAATTGGCACGGAGGCCCCAAAGATTGCAAAGGAGGCACCAGGATTGCAAAGGAGGCACCCAGGATTGCAAAGGAGGACCCCAGGATTGCACAGGAGGCCCCCGGGATTGCAAAGGAGACCCCAGGGTTGCAAAGGAGGCCCCCGTGATTGCAAAGGAGGCCCCCATGATTGCAAAGGAGGCCCCCCAGGATTGCAAAGGAGGCCCACAGGATTCCAAAGGAGACCCATAGGATTGCAAAGGAGGCCCCAGGATTGCAAAGAAGACCCCCATGATTGCAAAGGAGGCCACCATGACTTCAAAGGAGGCCCCAAGGATTGCAAAGGAGGCCCCCAGGATTGAAAAAGAGTCCCCCACGATTGCAAAGGAGGACACCGGGATTGCAAAGGAGACCCACAGGATTGCGAAGGAGGTCCCAGGTTTGCAAAGTAGGCCCCCATGATTGCAAAAGAGGCCCACAGGATTACAAAAGAGGCCCCCATGATTGCAAAGGAGGCCACCAGGATTGCAAAGGTGGCCCCCGTGATTGCAAATGAGGCCCACATGATTGCACAGGAGGCCCCCAGGATTGCAATGGAGGCCCCAGGATTGCAAAGGAGGTCCCAGGTTTGCAAAGGAGGCCCACAGGATTGCAAAGGATGCCCACAGGACTGCAAAGGAAGCACCCATGATTGCAAAGGAAGCACCCATGATTGCAAAGGAAGCCCCAAGGATAGCAAAGGAGGTCCCCAGGATTGCAAAGGAGGCCCCCAGGATTGCAAAGGAGGCCCAAATACGGGAAAAGAGGCCCCAGAAAGTGAGAGGAGGCCCTAAGACGGAAGAGAAAGCCAGTGGATATGAAATGAGGTTTCGGAGATGGAAAAGCAGGCCCCAAAACGGGTAAGGTTCCACCAAGATAGAAAAGGATGATCCAGAAACGTGGCAGGAGACACCTAATTCGGAAGAGAACGACACAAAATTGGAAATGAGACCCCATGGTGAACGAGGAGGCCCCTAAAATAGGAGAGAAAGACCATTAGATAAGAGGGATGACTCCCAGGCGAAAAAGAAGGCTCCAAGACGGGTAAGAATGTCCCCAGGAAATGACAAGGGAACTGAGATAGGAAAGGTTGCTTATAATTTGGAAGAGGAGGCACCTGGGAGCGAAGAGGAGTCCACCAGCAGATAACAGGCCACCCTTAAAATGGGCAAAGATTGAATCAAACCGCAGAGCAGGAGACCCCAAGACGTGAAAGGAGGCCCCTAATACAAAACAAAGGTATGTAGAAGAGAAAAGGAGGCCCCTGCCGGACTCGAGAGGAGTCCCTCAAGACAGAATAGGTCTCCAGGGCCGAATGAGGCCCCGAAGACCGGAAGGAGTTCCCAGAAAAATCGCACCGAAGCCCCACAATCGTACTGGGGCCCCACACATGTGCGTCAGAAGCCCGAAATATACACAGCGGGACCCTAAGAGTACAACGGTGCCCGAAAATACAACTAACCCTCCAAAGCGCACCGAGTCTCCCAAAAAGCGATAGGGCCTTAAAACATGTGTTGCAACCCCAAATAAACATACCGGGAGCTCTAAAAAAATACACTGCAAGCTCGCAAGGCGCACAGGGGCCATGAGCACGCACAAGGGCAAGGCAACATGGTTCCAAAACGTACAAAAAGACCGGGAGCTAAATAAACACATCGAGATCTTCGAAAACGCCCTGACACGTAAACAAAATACTCGGTGCACAAAAAAAGCACCAAAACACTAAAACGAGCAGGGTTTCGAAAATGTATTAGGCCCATAGCTTCAATTTAAAATGTATTACCCACCACTTTAAAATAGACAATTTCACAATTTCAGGCATTCCAGTTCATAGCACCCGGTCGCCACGACGGCAATGTCAGTGCACGTGCACACCCATGTTCCGCATTCGGTGCATTCGCCACACTTCGTGCGATGCTACGGTTTCTGCTAGAGCTTCTGCGATTTGCTAATTGCTGCCACATGACTTGCGTCATATTTAACGTGATGGAATGCTTCGTATGGGCGTTCGCTGCGAAAAGTCGATTTATTAAATTCGATCCTTAGTTTCCTACTTCCCACATTTTCTGGTAGTTATGAAATGCGGATTCCGCTGAGCTTTGATGTACTTCATATCTTTGCTGCTATCCTGCCAGATTGGCTACCGACCGAGGCCCGGCCTCAGCGTTCCTTTTTGGACCCGTTGCGTCTTTCTTGGTCTATGATTGTGTATTATGGCTTCAATCCATTTTTGTTAGGGGCCTCAAACATTTTGAACCCCTGCTCGCTTTAGGGTTTGTTGCATTTTTGTGCACCGATGATTTTTTTTGGACGTGCCAGGGCGTTTTCGAAGATCCCGATGTGTTTATTTAGCGCCAGGTCTTTTTGTTTGTGTTGGAACCATGTTGCCTTTTGCGGCCCCAGCCACTTTTCCAAGCTCTTGTGCGTTACCATGACCTCCCGGTATGTTTAGTTATGGCTACAACGCATGTGTTAAAGCCCTGTCGCTTTCTGTGAGACTCTGTGGGCTTTGGAGGGCCAGTTGTATTTTCGGCCCCCGTTGTGCTCTTAGGGTCCCGATGTGTTTATTTTGGGCTTCTGACGCACACTTGTGGGGCCCCAGTACAATTTTGGGGGTTCGGTGCGATGTTTTTAGGTCCCAGAGCGACTTATCGCGCCCAGGCGCATGGTTCCGGAGACCCAGCCCCAGTTTTCTGGGCTCAATACGATTTTGTGAACCTTTTCTGATTTTTTTAAAGTCCGAATCCCGGCCTGATATCTCGAGCCCCTGGCGCCATGTTTTTGTATCCCACCTCGATTGTTCGAGTTCCGGTATGTTTTTCGGTGCCGTACGCACTTTGTGAAGGCATCTGATATGTTTGGTGCTCCAGAGCCTTTTTTTACCTGGGCATTTAGTTGTTGGAATCCCTCCTTATTTTGGAGGGCTCCAGCTTGATTTTTTTCGGATACCGATCCGGTGTTTGTGGTGACACTGTGCTTACGTGTGGCCCTAAACGCCAATTTTTGGGAACCTTGACGGGACTACCGATGGGAATTGTGGGTCCCGAGCGCGACATTTGGGGGGCCTGGTTCGAGTTTGTGGGACGCGTTGTATTTAGCTGTGGCCCCAACGCGATTTTGGCGGTTCCTGTTGCAATTTTTCGGGCCTCGGAGCGAGATTTCCGGGGCTTGCCGTATTTATTTGGAGACCCATACGCGAATTCTGGTGGACCGACGCGAATTTTGGTGGCCCCAGCGTGATTTTTGAGGCCCCGGTACGATTTTTGGGAGCTTATCCCTCTCAGGATGGAGGGGGCATCTTCCCCTTTGACATAGCACAGTGGCCACTGAAGGAGTTTTTTTTTGTGGTCTCAGAGTGACATTCCGGTTAAGGATTGATTTTTGGGGCAGCTGCAACTTTTGGGGTCCCGGCGCGACCTTCTGGGCCTCCAGTGTGATTTTCAAGGGCTGCGACGCGACTTTTTTTTTAGTCCAATGTGATCTTTTTGGCCCCGACGTCATTTTCTTGGATCCCTAGCGCGAGCTATAGCGGCCTCGACACTTTTTGGGGGTCCAATGCGATTTGGGGTCTTTTGGCGTCATTGTTGGGCCCCCAGAGTGATTATCCATGTCCGGATTGTTTTTCGTTGCTCCGGCTTCATTTGTTTTGGTCCCAATGAGACTGTTGGTACGACCTGTTGTGCCCCTGGCATGATTTTCGTGGTCCGGGCTGAATTTTTGGTACCCCTAGGCTCAGCGTAATTTTCGGGGGCCCGGGCCGGATCTTTTGGGGCCCATATCGTGATTTTAAAGTACCCCGAAACGACTCCTACTATTTCTTAGGGGCTTCTTCTGGCAAATTATGGGCCTCATGTCGCGTCTTAAGGGTCTCGTCTCATTTCCTAGAGCCTTTTTACCGGTTTTCGACGTCTCCTTGTGTGTCCTACCGTCCTCCATATTCAATGGTCCTCCTCTCCCGTCTTGGAGGGCCTCCTCTTGCATTCTGGGGACCCTTTAACATGGCATGGGGATTCCTCTCATCTTCGAGTGGCATTCTCTGCCAAATTAGGGGCCTCCTGCCACGCCTCGTGGGCCTCCTCCTTTATCCTGGCAAAGCCTTGCCCGTCTTGAGGATCTTCAATTTTTGAAACCTCACCTCCTTTCATACCTGCTACCACTCCCATCTTAAGGGCCTCCTCCCATTTCCTGGGAACTCTTTCCGGTCTTCGGGTCCTCACTTGGTCCTGGAGACCTACTCCTTCTTGAGGGACTCCTCTCGAGTCCGGCAGGGGCTTCATTTCTCTTCTAGAGGCCTTCTTTTTCAAATTAGGGACCTCCTCTCACGTCTTGGGGGCCTCTTGCTTTGCATGTGGATTCGATCTTTACCCATCTTAAGGGTGGTCTCTTATATCCTGGTGGACTCCTCTTCTTTCCCAGGCGCCTCATCTGCCAAATTACTGGCAACCTTTCCTATCTCAGTGGCCTTGTTATTGCCCGGGGACCTCCGTAGCCGTCTTCGAGCCTTCTTTTCCGCCTGGGAGCATCTCTCATCCAATGGCCTTTCTCTCCTATTTTAGGGGCCTCCTCGTTCATCATGGGGTCTTATTTCCAATATTGTGTCGTTCTCTTCCGAATTAGGTGTCTCCTGCCACGTCTCTGGATCATCCTTTTCTATCTCGGTGGAATCTCACCCGTTTGGGGCCTGCTTTTGCTTCTCCGAAACCTCATCTCATACCCACTGGCTTTCTTTTCCGTCTTAAGGCTTCCTCTCATATTCTGGGGCCTCCCTTCCGGTATTGGGGCCGCCTTTGCAATCCTGGATGCCTCCGTGCCATTTTTGACACTCTTTTGATTTCTGGGGACTCCTACGCGCTCCTAGGTGACTCCTTTTCCAAATTAGTGCCTCCTCTCACGTCATGGTGGCCTCCTCATGTGTGTTTGGAGCCTCATTATCCTCTTACCAGGGTGCTTTTGCGTCCTAGTCCTAGATCTTCTCTTCTAGGGTCCTCCTCTTCCAAAATATGGGCCTCATCTGGCTGGTCTCGGTGGCCTTCTCTCATTCCTGCGGAGACCTTCTTACCCGTCCTGGGGCCCGTCTTGCGTCCGGAGAAATCTCCCCTATTATGTCTTAATTTTGTATTACAGGGGCATCCTCTTCCGTCTTGGGGGGCCTCGTTTTCCAAATTAAGAATATCCTGCCACCCATCGGAAGCCTTTTCGTCTAACCTGGGTGGCTTCTTGCCCGTCTCGGTGGCATCCTTTTCGTCCTGGGGGCCTCCTTTTCGTCCTGGGGGCAACATCCCAATCTCTGTTCTACGTCTTAGGGACCTCCTTTTCGTCCTGGGGGCCTCCTTTTCGTCCTGGGGGCCTCATTTCGTCCGGCCTCCTCCCAATCTCTGTTCTACGTCTTGGGGGCCTCCTTTTCGTCCTGGGGGCCTCCTCCCAGTCTCTGTTCTACGTCTTAGGGGCCTCATTTTCGTCCTGGGGGCCTCCTTTTCGTCCTGGGGCTTCCTTTTCGTCCTGGGGACTTCCTTTTCGTGCTGGGGGCCTCCTTTTCGTCCTGGGGGCCTCCTCCCAATCTCTGTTTTACGTCTTGTGGGCCTCCTTTGCGTCCTGGGGGCATCCTTTTCGTCCTGGGGGCCTCCTTTTCGTCCTGGGGACCTCCTTTTCGTCCTGGGGGACTCTTTTTCGTCATGGGGGCCACCTCCCAATCTCTGTTCTACGTATTAGGGGCCTCTTTTTCGTCCTGGGGGCCTCCTTTTCGTCCTGGGGACCTCATCGCAAACTCTGTTCTACGTCTTGGGGGCCTCCTTTTCGTCTTTGGGTGCATCCTTTTCGTCCTGGGGGCCTCCTTTTCGTCCTGGGGGGCCTCCTCCCAATCTGTTTTACATCTTGGGGCCTCCTTTTCGTCATGGGGCCTCCCTTTCGTCCTGGGGGCCTCCTCCCAATCTCTGTTCTACGTCTCTTATATAGACCTGATTATATATCCTGGGGGCCTCGTCAGTCTTGGGGCCTCCTTGACAGGATGATCTTCTGTCCCGTCGGCCTATTTGCTCACCTTTTTTGCTGTGCATTTCCGGATATGGGCCTCCTCAAATTTCAGGGGGGGCGCACCCCAGTCTCACGGCAGGGGGGCGATTTCTCCAGCTGCCCCCCCTCCCCGGTGGCGACGCCCATGCTCCTGTTCCTAGCTGGGTCTCAAAACTTCCGATACTCATCCATCAAGACGAAACAGGACCACTTTCGGCCTGTAGCAGAAGCAAAACTTTAGATCGCCCCACCCCTCGGCTCAGCCTGTGCTTTTGAGAACTGGCTGGACAGAATGACATGAAAACGCCTTGGGCCCACCAATTTTTTTTTCAAAGCCCCACACCTGCCAAGATTACTTCACAATGTCAGTCGGTACATCTGCAGTTCATATATACTGATTACAGTAAAAATACATGATTACACGTGAAAATGCGAAGGTAACGCCTTCGCCCTGCCCATATCCAACCAAGGGACAGTGACCAAAACCGATAGGTGCCGCACCAACAGTCGTGTTTGTACGCATAAATTGGCTCTAAACAATGTGCAAGGAGCACACATTATACATAGCCTGTGGAGGAGAGCCTTTATAAAAGACATATTCAACATGAAGTAAAACATAACATTTTCTTTATTGCAAACAAGCGGAAATGGGAGGCCATCCAAGTTTTTCCAAACACAAAACTGGTGGAACAATTCCAAAAACTGGACGGAAACTGGATGTGAAAAACAAAAAACAAATTAGGCCATTTCCAAAACGGGGGAGGAACATTTATCCCCATAACCGGCTAACGATACACTCAAACGACCAGGGTTCGAACACTACGACGAAGGCAGGTAGGCGACTGCATTCCGACATTGACCCGGCTGACCTGACCTGGAAGGTCAACCATGAGATATATATAAAAATGCTGCAAATAACTCAAGAAGAATAATATAGCTACGTCATGCCGTTCATTGCGTCTATCTACCTTGGTTAGAACAAAAGTTAGTGTGAGTAGGGGTCAAATTGGCCTCTCTCACTGCGAGGGGCAGACAATTACCCGCACTGCGAGGGGTAGACAATTACCCGCACTGCGAGGGGTAGACAATTACCCGCGCTGCGAGGGGTAGACAATTACCCGCGCTGCGAGGGGTAGACAATTACCCGCACTGCGAGGGTTATGGGTTGTTCCTGATCAGCATCTACTGCTGCATGCATCTGACATCTATCGAACTGGTCCACACAGGTAGGTGCTAGCTGGGACCGCTTGGTCCCCGGCCGTTGCAGAGGTTGGGCATGCACGCTAAAATTAAGTCCAACTTGCGATTTGGAAGCGAAGGAAACATTTCGGGACAAGGATGCTCATTGACTTGAAACTTGGAACCAGGACTTGAAATTTTCTCACCGTAGGATCAAAGCCAGCACATCCTGTTCTATGAACAATCCGGCTCACTTTGAAGTAGACGGATCCACGCCACACTACACCTAGCTACGCGACAGTCAGGCCAACCGCAAAACACATCGGGCCACTGCATACACGAATTGGTAGCGCTTCATGCGCTTGAGTGCGGCTGCAAGAAGCATGATGGGATACAACGGTGACGTTTGAATATGGCCTCCTCCTTGAAATAAGAAACATATTGTCAAAAATACCGTCTTAGAGCGATTAAGCTATCGTTGATAAGTTGTGTGGTGCCACTGTATAGGAGAGCGTAAGCAGCCTGTACGACTACGGTTCAATGAACACTTGCGTAACTTCTACAATAGAACAGTCGATACGCCGCCAGGCGACCATGTCAGATCGTGTCACCCTCATAGTACTGATGGTGATACTCTTAGCATACACATTTTGCAAAAGAAGGATCATGACGACAAATAATTATGTGAATCTATCTGCATTAGGGATAGGAAGCTGGTTCTGAATAGCAATGCTATGTCGTGGTTTTTGTTGTGATATCGTGATGATGTAATTTCCCGATGGACGATCTGCGAAAGTAAGTTACAGAATTGCGCCAAACACACACTGATCAACGTCTTTTCACCGTATTAGATCAGTTGAGGCAGTTAAGAGAAAAATTAACATATGAAATGTAGAAATTCATCATATCAAAATTCAATTAGAGATGGGTTCAAGGTAGAGATGGGTCAACACAACAAATCCATCACCCACCTCTAATTGAATTGCGATGTAACCCATCTCTAGTTGAATTGTGATATGATGAATTTCTACATTTCATATGTTAATTTTTCTCTTAACTGCCTCAACTGATCTAATACGGTGAAAAGACATTGATTAGTGGGTGTTTGGCGCAATTCTGTAAATTACTTTCGTAGATCGTCCATCAGACAAATCTCGAATTTCAACCCCTCATTTCGTGACTTTCTACCTATTTATATGGAATGGAAATGTCTCAAATGGCCCCAAATTGATGTCGAAGTTTATTTTAGAGCCATTTTCACGAAAATCGGTGTAGTAGTTACTGAGATCGTCGATCGGGCATTTTCTATTGTTGTGATTACAGCGTTTCAACGCCATTTGGGGGCAATTTAAAGACATTTGAAGGAAAATATTCAGTACAGTTGTAGGTCAAAACCACTACATTAATTAAAAGACATCGATTACTGAACCTTTCATCCCCATTCGCTTCGCAATCGCTGAGATCGTCGATCGGGAAAAAAGTGGGCATTATAGACCCCCCCAACAAGACATGGGCTTTGTGGTGGGGTGTGTTTCAGACACACGCTCTGGACAGCTGGATCCACATGGCTAGGGTCTGCTGACTTTGTGGCGGGGTGTGCTTCAGACACACGCTCTGGACAGCTGGATCTACATGGCTAGGGTCTGCTGACTTTGTGGCGGGGTGTGCTTCAGACACACGCTCCGGACAGCTGGATCCACATGGCTAGGGTCTGCTGACTTTGTGGCGGGGTGTGCTTCAGACACACGCTCTGGACAGCTGGATCTACATGGCTAGGGTCTGCTGACTTTGTGGCGGGGTGTGCTTCAGACACACGCTCCAGACAGCTGGATCCACATGGCTAGGGTCTGCTGACTTTGTGGCGGGGTGTGCTTCAGACACACGCCCGGGACAGTTGGATCCACATGGCTAGGGTCTGCTGACTTTGTGGCGGGGTGTGCTTCAGACACACGCCCGGGACAGTTGGATCCACATGGCTAGGGTCTGCTGACTTTGTGGCGGGGAGTGCTTCAGACACACGCCCGGGACAGTTGGATCCACATGGCTAGGGTCTGCTGACTTTGTGGCGGGGTGTGCTTCAGACACACGCTCTGGACAGCTGGATCTACATGGCTAGGGTCTGCTGACTTTGTGGCGGGGTGTGCTTCAGACACACGCTCCGGACAGCTGGATCCACATGGCTAGAGTCTGCTGACTTTGTGGCGGGGTGTGCTTCAGACACACGCCCGGGACAGTTGGATCCACATGGCTAGGGTCTGCTGACTTTGTGGCGGGGTGTGCTTCAGACACACGCTCTGGACAGCTGGATCCACATGGCTAGGGTCTGCTGACTTTGTGGCGGGGTGTGCTTCAGACACACGCCCGGGACAGCTGGATCCACATGGCTAGGGTCTGCTGACTGTGGCGGGTGTGCTTCAGACACACGCTCTGGACAGTTGGATCCAGATGCCGACGCTGCGGCAGTCATCACCGACAGCAGCCCGCTGCATCAGCTGACTGGCAGCCTGACGCTGCAGCCACAAACACTGAGCACTCGTGTGCACTTCCGCCGTGCAGACGGCACACCGATTTGTTGCACATGCAACCACGTGCTGACGCCGCACGCGAGCGTGCCATCTGTCACGAGCTGGCACTGGACCGGCCAGGCAGCCACCAGCCGACACCACGAGTCAGGAAATACACCATAGGGTTACCGACTGACACCGTAGTACAACTGGCACTAGCTACATGGTCTGACACTCGGGGGTGCAGTTCAGCCATGAAGTACACCGCGTGGCTACCAGCTGACACTGTAATTAGAGCATATGCTATACAATCGCCAACTCACAAAATGCAGCAGAAAATACGCAATGCAATCACCAGTCAACACTGCAGCACATCTGACACAATGGCTCCACGGGGGACACCGGGCGCGGCGCTGGCAGGGACAGCCCCAGCTGTTGGCAGAGCGCCGGCTGGCAGAGCGTCCTCAACCCCAATCACCGCCGTGCAGATGATAATGAAATGGTAAGTACATACATGGCGGCCAGCAATGAAGCAATACTGCAGGACTGCTGCAGGACAGCATGGCCCGACACCGGACAGTCGGTGGGGAACCGCGCCAGACACACAGTCGGACGGCGGGCGCAGTCAGACCCGGCGATGGCCGCGTCGGACCACACAGCCAGCAGTGCCAACCTGACAGCCGACTAACGGAACCGGGTCAATATAAGTAGACGACGGAGAGATCCAGCCCGATTTCTGATTTGGTATGTACGTAATATTCGTCAATGCAAATGAAACACGATAACATTTGCGAGCACGTAACTGACAACAACACCAACGCGAAAGCACGGATAGCGGCCTGAACCTAAACTGTAATGGAATACTGACACACTTTTCAAGGACAAATCTTGATCGGAAGACATTCGCTGTACATTTCCTGTAAATATATGTCACTGTCTCAATCTTGGTCTTGGTCACTACTTGCACTTATCGTAGTCTCGGTCTCTGTCTCTTGCTTTCAGTCTAAATATCTTTCTGTCTCTATCACTGAATCTATTTCACTCTCGGGCGAACGTTCGGCCCCAGTCCACCTGTCTGTCTCTGGCACGGTCACGATTTAGATTTCGGTCTCTGTCTCATGATTTAGGTCCAAATATCTATCGGCCTCTGCCACTGCCGCGATCTCGATCTCGGTATATGTCAGTATCTATGCCACTGCCTCAACCCCGATCAGTCTAAATCTCTGTCAGTCTCTGTGTCACCGTCTCGATTTCGACCTCCGTCCGGCCTTGTGACCGCGGTCCCTAACCCAATCTCGATGTCATTCTAAATATCTGTGTGTTTCTGTCACTGTCTCGATCTCAATCTCGGGCGAACGATCGGTCTCCGTCAATAATGGACTGTTCACACCTAGCGTAATCTCGAAGCACTGTCGAAATCGACGCAAAGCTAGCTGACAGTTAGCATGGGGCCCAATGAGTCTGCCGATTCTGCCATCGCGCCGGCCTTGCGTCAGCTATCTGCCGAGTCCTACAAAAAGCTGGCGATTTCCGAGCGGACAAAGTTGGGTTTTCTCAACCTTTTTCCGCTCGGCGCACCAGCGGCCTTGACGCAAGGCCGACAGACTGCTCGGGGTAAACTGCGGTCGCCATATTTACTGATCTTCGATTAAATATTTGCTGCTATTTGCTGCTGATCTTCACTGGTCTTTCGACGCGTCGAAATTACGGCCAGTGCGTCGGGATTACGCCTAGTCCGTCATTGCGCTGGCTTTTTTGCGTCGGGATTACGCTAGGTGTGAACAGTCCTTTAATCTGGCCCTGGCACTTCTTTTCGCCCGGGTGCATTTACGGCGGATAAGCCATGCCGCGTGAAGAGCTCGACGGAATCCGCAGATATAGCGAGAAAGACAGCCTGATAGCTGTCCTATGGACGACATATCCTCGGGCGCCGGCTGTGAGTGGCCTTTGACCCTCACTTCCTCAGAGGGGGTGGGGGAGGGGGTAGCACGACGAAAGGGCGCAATGACGAAACTCTCCTGATTGTTGCTCCTGGGCAGCGCACCTAAGTGGTAACTGCCAACTGGGCGTCTGTGAAACTCAGGTATCTCTGGGCCGCAAATGTCCGACAGCCCTATGATCGAGGGTGTGGATGGGTCTTCGGACGGAAGGACGAAGTAAGTTCTGTGGTATGGCGGCATCCATGTGTACCGTGGTATGGCGGTGTTCCGAAGGACCAGACTTAGGTAGTGGCCAACCACGGCCCAAGAGGAAACACCCTTCCCATCCGTTGATCTCACGGGTCAGGGCCGTGTGATTATGGCGTTGGCTGGGAAGGGACTTTGGCGTTCCATAAATCTCCGGTAACTGCATAGGGCAGGGTAGGGTAGCAAGACGGTCGGAAGAGGACATTGGGCGAGGCGGGGCCCTGGACCACCCATCAATGTCGCTCCCAGTCGCAAGTTTCAACGTGTAAGGCCAGGTATGGCGTCGATGGAGTAGGGTTAGGTAAGTTGGCTATTGATGCCTGACTCCTGAGTCCAGTTATAAGGCCGCACAGAAGCCGACGGAAATTTTCACCGCCCAGTTTTGCCAAGCCTTGAGGGCAGTGACTAAAATAGACACCAATCGTGCAATCACGGGAGTCGCGTCAGCCGTTTAGAGGTAGAACCTCGGAGAGGGTAATTAATATGCATTTTAAACTAACCAAGTCCTCAGTGAAAGGGAGTACGACTCGCTAAATGCTTACGTAACACTGGAGGGGAAAATCGTGGGCTGAACGTCGTGTCGTCGTGAACTAGTCTGCATTATTAGGGACCGAATGATCGTATGGAATGAAAGGAGCGAAAGACTGCTGCATGGATACTTCAAAGGGTAATTTTAAGGACCAGTGAAATTGGTTCGGATTCAACGCAAGTATTCAGCTGTCCGAAACATCACTGCCAAAATTTTACTAGGATATCACCCGGGCCCGCTTGCATCTGACTGCCCCGAAGAACATCGATTTTGTGTGGGTGGGGGTGGGGTGGGGGCGAGTTGGTAGTGGATATGTTATGTTATATGGAGGTACACGGGTGGACATGGTTACATGGTACATGGGTAAATGGACGAGCGCCGGCGGCGGTGGCAGTACCGACGCCGTGTACCTATGTATCATCTCCATCCATCAGTGTCACATCACACCTCAAGCCCAGAATCCCTCCTCGCTACATGACCAGCCGGGCGCACTCACGGCGTATGTGATGTGGAAAGGAGCCTGACCTCGCCTATATAAATTCGTGCAGTGGTGGCGACGGGCCGCAGCAGGGTTGCAGACGACGTCGGAGCAGTTGAAAAGGTGGGCCAGAGGGCAACAACAACCATCTAGCAGGCCCACCAACAAGCCAGCCGCAGCCGCCCGCACAGTGACCCACAATCTGGCCAGTCCGCCGACGGCGCCGCGAGCCGCACGGAAGCCGCCACCGACCGGACGGCAGCCGGCAGCCGCCCGGAGGCCGGAGGCCCGTGCCGACACCGCCCAGCCCGGCGTGGCCTGCGGGGCCGGACCCCCTACACACACGCCTCCGCGGTGGCCGCCGCCACCGCCGCTGGTGGGCGGTGGCGCGCACCGCGTGTGGGGCGACACCAGGCGACGCTGCCCCACCTGAACAGTCTGCCCGGGGGTGGGGGCAGGCGGACCGGCCCGGTGGCCGCGTGCGGCCGCACGTACCGTCGTTCATGGTGCAGTGCCACACCTGTGGCAGCTCGGACGGGTCTTGCACGGCCGACAGGTAGCGCCATTTGCCGCAGTCGATGTGGCAGCACTGCACCCACGTGCCGCACGTGCGCCGCCGCTGTAGCGCCAGGATGCGCGCCTGCCGGGCGGCGTGTGCGGTCAGCTGGCGCGTGGTGACGTGCGCCGTTTGTGTCGCCACAGGATTCATCACCACAAGTCAGTCACCACACACACACGAGCACGGCTGCGATGGTGTCGGTCTCGCCGAGTCGGCTGGGTCCTGGCAGCAGGGAGCCGTCTGAATCCTGTCGGGCCACGCCGCTGTGGCCGCTCCTGTGGCAACAGTTCTCGTCAGAGCCGATCCGTTAATATGCGCTCGGCTTTTAAGCACGGTACAACGCCACTTCGGAGTGTGGGCCGAATGTTGTTGCAGTTCAAAATATCCACTCCTATGGCTTCCAGTTGGACCATTTTGCAGCTCGGTGACGCGGGCATGCAGCGAGTGATGACAGCGAGTACCGGCGGGCCCTGCGGAGGCGGGGCAAACGGGATACGTCACGATCGCGGCTGTGTAGGACGGTCGGCCGCGAGGAGCGAACCGCATCACGTGACTCAACCATCATTCAGTGATCAACACTCACTCGGTAGTGAACAATCGCCGGCGGGGATTTAGGACTGTCTTTGTCTGGGGTGGGGGAGGGGGCTAGAGCCCTGCCCGAAGCAAGCATAACATTTAGCCTCCGGCGTATATTTTACTGTGAGTGTTAAGGAGCTGTCGACACGTACCGAAATCGTGCCACAACACGGACCAATGCCAAGGTCACCGCAAGCGCAGAGAACTGCTCACTGCCTGGTCACTACTAGAATATGGGGCATAGGATACGGTCATCACAGGCCAGGCATCGTCTCTTGTCACGCCACTGATGGTCACTTCTCTTCACGGCTGCAACCGTGAAGAGAAGGCGACCATCAGTGCAATTGTGGCCAGCCGGCTGGCACAACTGGACTAAACCGCTGGTAGTGGGTTCACGGGCGTCTTCTGTTGGTTCCGTAGGAAAACCCGCCGTCCGTCACACAGCCATCGGTGTGGGCGCACGATTGCGGCGAGCAGCAGGTCCGTCTGTATATATTAGGTGCAACATTGTGCAAAATGCGCCCTGCAGGCCGCTATCTGAACAGATTGGGCGCTTGCATGCCGAGCTTCAGCCGCTACGAGGCCGTCGGCGTGAACGGTTCACGTGCAGACTGGTGGCGAGCGGCGGCGTACCGAAGGCGCAGAGGGGAGCAGGGGAAAATGCCCCCCTCCCCCGGGAGGTGGTAGCCGGAGAACTCGGGATGTATCGCGCTGAAATTACCAGCACCCTTTCTAACATCTTTTGCACATCGTTTGCAGAAAAATATTCACCCCGGACTACGTCAAGCACATCAATCTAGGTTAGGTCAAACGGGGTTATCCTGGAAATACGTTTCAGGAACAATACAGCTTGCAGCTGTGGGTCGACTTGTTTGAACTGCCCGGAATGAACGCATGTCTCAGAAGAGCAAACAATTTCATATCTAGGAATTTTCATTCAGGTCAAGGTCACTGATCTCGGGGCAGGGCACATACAAAATCCTTCAGCTTTGGTTCATTTTACCGTTTTTCTTGACTGAAATAAACTTGAATGCAAAATTTATGGTGATACAGTTTGAGAAACGATCGAATTTTCTTTTTTTCACCGAGGAATTTGGGGCCAGGTCACATCGATACTGTGATTTGGGTACTATTTGGAACTTTGGTCACGCTAAAAAGCAGTATGAATGTATTTGTTAAAATTAAATAGTTCTCTCTCAGGGCGCCTTCTCTCTTTGGAGAGTGGGAACTTAGTTCGAGTTCGATTTTCAGTGCGACGCAAAGGCGCTATATCCTATGAGGGCGGAAATCCAACGAACCGGTGAAGGGCAATCTGAGATCCAACCGGGCGCAGGTTAAACCCTAGTAAAAGCCGAATTCATCATCGATCCAGCACACCTAGAAATGTTTGTGGTTCAAAAATGGCGGAAATGTTGTCATAATATCCACGGTTACCCCAAAGCTCTGGAAACTTAGTGTAGCTGACCTGAAAGTCAGTCATGAATGTGAGGTATTACATATTGCATTTTGGCTCAGTACAATATGATCACGCCATCACACCTCCTGGCCACCTAACATTAATCAGAGTCGCTCGATTTGCTTTCTTCCTCGTCTTCGATGTTGTCGATCGTCTCTGCACCAATATTGCCTTCATCCTCAGGAAGCAGTGACCGCACCTCCGCCGACAGAGCCCTTCTCTCACGTGCTGCCCTCAGGTAGCGCGTGCCCAAGACTAAGAGCTGTTCGAAGGGTCGCTGGTCGCCATCAGGAATCCGAACTGGTCCGCTATGTTGTAGAGACGGGAATCTTTTCTGGCGTGTCTAAGACGATACGCCCGCACATCCTTGTGTCGCGCCTCCTGCGCTTCCTCGCTCAGCATGCCGAGCGGTAGCG
The DNA here is from genome assembly GCA_034440615.1 of Ashinkailepas kermadecensis. Classification (NCBI taxonomy): domain Eukaryota; kingdom Metazoa; phylum Arthropoda; class Thecostraca; family Neolepadidae; genus Ashinkailepas; species Ashinkailepas kermadecensis. The sequence goes on along the minus strand of JAOTOM010004915.1, from coordinate 431,656 downwards.
GCAGGGAACTCACGACCACGGAGCCGTGCACCAACACCCTATCCTGCACCGGCACCGGCATAGGGTACCAGCCCTACAGGCCGACAAACAGCTTCGCGGTCCTGCTGCAGCACTGAACTGCGTCGTGTCGATCGCGAGGCCAGACGTCATTGCTTGAAGGACGACATGGAGACGGCGGATGAGCTGCTCGTCCACCCCGGCTGCATCAGCCGAAGGTGCCTCTTCAGCGAATGCTGGCCGAGCAGTAGTTCCGTCGTTGGACGTGCCGCTGCCGCCTGACCTTGGTGTTGATGTCGCTTATCCAAGAGCAGCGTCTGAGTGGGCCGCTGGCGCTGAGCGACACCTGCCTGGTCGTCAACGGACTGCGCCTGCCATTTGCAGATGGTCAGCCGGTAGCCGAGGTGAACCACGCGCTCGGAAAAGCGGATCCATGCGTGCATAGTGCTGAGACCCAGCAGAAGATGGGCGCGTGCACTTCTGTCGCTGTCTGGTCGCTTCTGTTCTGTCGCTGTCGCACTTCTTCAAGGTTGTTCATCTACTTGGGCATCGCACGACAGAGGGTACAGCACGACAGAGGGTACAGCGTTGTGTCGAGCTGGTGTCGGTGATGGCACCGGCGACTTTTCCACCGATCACGGTCCGATAGAGACGGAACGTGACGCTGACGTCGAGCTGCTCCAGATGCACGCTGTGAAGCATCAGGTCATCGATCTGCCGATTTCAGTGTATGGATTCCTGTTTGCTCATCTCGAATGTCTCGCGGCAATAATCCAGCTTCATTGGTCGGCAAAAGAGAGCAGATGACGGCGTCATATTATGCCACACCACGATGGCGCCGAAGGTCAGCTGAAGCGGCACAAGTGAGGTCAACACAACTTGCCCGTCTTGATGTGGCTCTGTTGTGCCGCTCTGCAGGTAGTGGCCCTGTCCGGCAGACGGAAGCTAGCGTCGCCACTGTACCACTGCTCTACATTACCAGCCATGGCGGGGGCCCGCGTCGTCACTGTACCACTGATCCACATTACCAGCCCTGACGGGGGCTCGCGCCGCCACTGTACCACTGCTCCACATTACCAACCCTGACGGGGGCTCGCGCCGCCACTGTACCACTGCTCCACATTACCAGCCCTGACGGGGGCTCGCGTCACCACTGTACCACTGCTCCACATTACCAGCCCTGACGGGGACTCGCGCCGCCACTGTACCACTGCTCCACATTACTCGCGCCACCACCGTACCACTGCTTTTTCGGGTGCCGGGCGTCCGTTTGACAGTGCAGCACGATGGGCCGGAGCAGCTTCAGCACCAGGCCCGAGAGGTAGCTGCCAGGGCTGAATACACGGCAGTGTGGCGGCTTGGAAAGGTCCCAGGCAGTCCACGCTGAACGTGGCTTACAAACATGCTCATAAAACACGGATTGGTATTGTAGAAAACAAAATCCAGCAGGCTTAATCTGCGGCCAGAGAATGTACAGCTGGTTGGTGCAGAACTTCACGAACTACTGGTGGTGTAGCTATGGATGTAAGGAAGGCCAACCGACGTAGGAGATGGGGACAGCCACTTCTAGTCTGACCCTTTTTTCCATGCAACACCTATAGGGTCAACATAGTCAATGGCTAAAGTTGCCGAGAAGTAGGATCATGTCTGCTGTCTCCGTACTCCTTCCCCAATGGCTGGACTGGTGTCACGAGACCATGCAAGTTTCGGAGTTACATCAACCTTTGGGATAGCGGCAGCCAGCTCAACCACCTCCAAAGCTAATATTTATTCACCAGACGACGCTGCTGGACGCATTCCAGTCAGCCGATATTATCTTCATTGCCAGTGCCCTGTCTATATATTCGGACTTCATATTGCACTTCTACAGCGGATTTTCTAGACATACTGTGTGCCTGACAGTCTCCGACCCTGGGTCGAGATCAGGATACGCACCGAGTCTGTCAAGCTGTTGGTATGCCAATGTGGGCAGCGATGAAGAATCCTATCTAGATAAGTGGCTGCTGCTAGTGGTAGCATGTCCCGATATAATTTAGCACGAAGCACGGTGCATCACTGCACATTTTGGCACATGGCACAACATGGCACGCGCTTTCAAAACCGGCACAAGGTGTACTACTGCATAAGTAAAAAACGGCGCGACAAGCAAAGCATGGCATGACAAAGTTCAGTAGAAGTACATCATGGTACACACAATCAGCACATCGTATAATGTACACAACAGAACACGACACAACAAAACGAACTACAGAAAAGTACCATATAACATGCCCATAAAACTGTGCATGTATTGTAAACCACACATAACAGTACCTCCAAAAATATTGATATGCAACAACAGAATATGTATGATATTCTTGGTAGGACTCTCGATATTATGCTCATTATAACTGAAACAGATAAATCAGATCAAATTAAGCAGTATATTCCGGCGGCGTATCTTCGTCAACAGTGACAGTTTCAGGACAAGACAAAACAAGTACAAAATTACATGGAGCATATAGCACGCGCCGACAAATTATCGATCTCACAGTGAGTGGCCTCAGACTGAAATGACAGGAATACAATTTACAGCATAGGCACAGATAGTCCAACAATGAATTAACAGGATACATAAGACATGCTCGTACCACCTCATCTTATACCCACCCCACAGCACGGAATCGTAGCCATCGGCTACAACGGACGCGATCTCGGTAACCATGTGTTGTGCTGATGTGATCAGTAGCCTATGCTCCCGGTGTCTGTGCATCGGTGCTTGGTGCTGGTGCTTGGTGCTGGTGCTGGTGCTGGTGCTGGTGCTTGGTGCTTGCATCGGTGCTTGGTATGGGGGTGTAGTGCGGTATGGAACCGGCAGCAACAGGGTCCACGAGTGCCTCAGTGTTGAGTGTTGGTCTGCGATTTCTAATCTCGGGTGATGCGACAGTTTTGAGCTCGGCGACGTCATGTCATCCATGTCCACCATGTCCACCATGTCCACCACCATCACCACCAATGTCACCGCGTGTCCGGGGGGACAGAGGCGCTGTCGCGCACGTCATGCAGGCTCGGCAGGCAAATGCAATCACAAAAACGCCGTGTATATCGTGACGTGTCTGCGATGTCAACAGGCTAACACCATTATGACACACATTGGCCAAACAGAACGCAGCGGCGGGGACAGATTCCCCGAACACTTCAGAGACGCCATAATCAAGACGCCGAACTCACCACTAGGAGACCACACATACCAGTCACATGGGGACACCCATCAGTTCAGCTTTTTTTAGATGTAAATGTCACGCACATATAAATACGTCGCCGAGTTAAAATAATGGCCGAATCACTCGATATCAGAAATAATAGACCAGCATTATGACAAACACTCGTAGACCCAGACGTTCTCATGGGCCTTCCTGCTACCGGTTCCATACCGCACTACACCCCCAGTACCAAGCACCGATGTGCAGACACCAGGAGAATAGGCTACTGATCACTTCAGCACAACACATGGTTACTCACTTAGATTGCGTCCGTCATAACCGATGCTTAAGACTCGGGGCTGTGTAGTAAACATACGATGAGGTGATACGAGTTTGTCTTCTGCATCTTGTTAATTCATTGTTAGACTATCTGTGCATATGCTGTAACTTGTATTCGTGTCCTCTCCACCTGAGGCCACTGACTGTGAGAGTGATGACTGTAGGCGCAGGCTGCGACATGTTCAATGTCATGTTGTGCATGTATTCTCTCGTCCTGAGAACTGTCAGTGTTGACAAAGACACGCCGTCGAAATATACAGCTAAATTTGGGCCCAATTAATCTGTTTCATTGTAGAGATATTAAAAGCTATGTTGATCTTCAAGAAAAGAAAAAAGAAAAAAAAAGAAAGGCCAATGAATTGTATATTGATCAGTGTAAACGGTATAACCTTGATGTCACAACTGCGTACCCTCTGCCGCCAGGTGGACGCGTTCGTGTCGTGACGGCTTCCATCTGCCATCCCTGTTTATGCATGTGTACGTTAGGTTTGTTTTGTTTTGTTTTCTTCCTTTTTTGGTGTTTGTGGGTGCGTGTGGTCTTTTCTTCTTCACTTGTTTTTTTTTCTCGCAGTGGAGGTGGTGAATGGAATTGTCGAGTTTTTGTGCCTGCAGCAATTTTAATTTTCGACCTGTTCGTCGATCGCAACGAGTGCATTATTTGACAATGGCTTATGGACGAAACGTCACAACATATCCTTACAATTTTTTGCTAACATTGAGTTGTTCTTGTATCTTGAAGATCAACTTAACTTTTAATACATCTACAATGATTGACCACCAGGAAATACGGGCCTTTCTGAACTATTACGTAATCTGTTTCAGTTACAATTAGCATAATGCTAAGAATCCTACTAATACTATTATTAACAATGCTTACTACAGTGCTGCATAATCTTCATGAACATGTATGCATGTATATTGATATAGGGAGAGAACATTTGCGAGTAGGTTTACACTTTTAGGCTTACAAAAAATGGCAGGGAGAAACGGCGTTGTACGCTGCAACTATAAACGATTTGCAAGGGTGGGAATATCAGGGGGGGAAATCTTCAAAATATATACATAGCGTTTGTGTGTGTGTGTGTGTGTGTGTGCAGGTGTACAGGTGTACAGGTATGTAGGTGAGTAGGTGTGTAGACATGCAGGTATGCAGGTGTGTAGGTGTAGATGTGCATGCATGTATGTAGATGCGTAGGAATGTAGATGTGTGTGTGTGTGTGTGTGTGTGTGTGTGTGTGTGTGTGTGTGTGTGTGTGTGTGTGTGTGTGTGTGTGTGTGTGTGTGTGTAGGTGTGTGCGTGTCTTATGCTTTGGTGTGTGTACTTCCTGCTTTGCCTTTTTGTTTCGTTTTGTGCAAGTCTTATTTAACTTTTTCCTTTCTTTTTTAACATGTCTTTTGCTTCCTTCTTTTTTCCCAGTGAATTTTTATTGCTGTTTCCTTTTAATGCTTTTAACGTATCTTTTTCTGCTTTGTTCCTTTTCTCCTTTTTATTATAGTTCATGAAAAAGGCGTGTAGCTGAAAGTGGAAAAGATGTTGGTGGAATGGATAGTCATTGTTCAGGGGAGTGGTGATGTTTGTAGTTATTGTAGTTTAGGGGCGCATCGACTGCAAAGGTCATAATGCGAGTGGCGATGTTTAGTGGAATGTTGTTTGTGGTGGTGCCTGTAGCCTAGTGTATCGTGGGGTAGTAGTCGGGTTGTGAACATCGACAGTATGATCTTGTAGTGACGTGGCTGTTTGCTTTGTTGTATGTTTGCTATGTTGACTGTGTGTGTCTGCGTGCTCGTTGCCGTGTATGTTTGTGTGGCTTGGTATCCAAAGAAGAAGTGGCTGTTAGTGTGTGGTTAATTGGTGTAAGCGTATAATTTTAGTATGCTGGGATGTTTGAAAGTGGTGTAAGGTGTGGTGCTTTGTATGGCTGATTTTGCGTCAGTAGCGATAATTTTGTGTTCAATTTTGTTATAAATGGTTGTGTATGTCGAAAAGATTGCGTAAAGTTCTGCGGTGTATGTGGATGTTGAGTCGAGCAGACGAGCACGTAAGATGGCCCGGGGCGGTGCTACACTCGGGCACAGCACACACACACGTGGCTGCTGTGCCCGTCTGCTGTGGCGTGTGTGTGATTTGAAGCCGCATGTGTAGGTTATGCTATAACTTGGATGCTATGATGTGAATTACCGGAAGAGCTGCTGTATTTCTATGTTTGTGTTGGTGTGTTTTGACTTATCTACTGGAAAGTGTGATGGGGTGTGTTTTGTGTTTCCACCAGGCAGTGGCGGATGGGAGTGGTTGTGAGTGATGTGGGATGATGTGATGTGAGTGATGTGGGAAGAGTGATGTGTAGGTGGTCTGCGTGATGCGGTATTCAATTGTTGTCTGAAGTGGTGGTGCATTGATGAGTTGGTGTTTGCGTCTGCCGTGCGTATTTTGAGTGCCTGATTGCATGTGTGGTGTCTAATGAGTTGAGTTTTGTAGCGGTATTTGAGAATTGGTTCTGTAAGCATGTGCTGTATTGTGGTAGGTAGTTGTAAATGTGAAATGCGTTCGTTGGTAATGTCATGTATGCTCCTGTGACAATCTTGAGACATTGACTTTGAATTAATTTTGGCGAGCACTTGGAGAGTTGTCAGAGCAGTGTTTTCGAGAAATATGGATGCGTATACCATAATAATTTGCTTGGCGGAATGATTTGTTTGCATAGTGTCATGAGTGTATTTCTGTGCGATCCCCAAGTTGTGCCGGATAGTGCTCGTATAAGATTCACTCTTCTTGATGCGCGTTTCTGGATATTTCAGCTGTGTGGTCCGTGTGATATGTGGTAATGCCTAAGTATGTTGTCATGGGAACGACATGTACGGCGGGTAACGGAAAAAATGTGAGCGAAGGTATGGGCATAAGTGGTTTTAAATCTGCTTGTCTCCTGTAGCCAAAAACAATGCATGTTTTGTATTTGTGTGGTGCAAGGTGTAGATCGAGTAGTGCTAGCTTGCTGTGTAGTTCTATAAGTGAGCGTCGTAGTGTTCCTATTGCGTTATTTGGCACTTTGTGTGTAGCCCAAGGTACGATGTCCTCTGCATCTATATCAATTTTGACCGAAACGTTGTCTGTTATCATATAATTTAGACCGATAATGAAGAGCAGAGGGCTAAGAACAGAACCTTGCATTGAACCGGTTGTGATGAATTTAGTGGCTGCTGATATGGGGCTCAATTGTAAATCGAAATGATCGTAGACCGTAGAAGTGGAGATGATGTGCCAGACGTCCCTGTGCGGAGCCAGCGCGGGCACACTGCGCAGTACGCGTCGGCGGCCGCTCATGCGCAGAAGCGGCCGGAGAGAGCGCTGCCGAACAGCCGACAGGCATTCGACAGTCGAGCCGTGGACGTGGGCAGGGATGCTGGTGCGCATGGGGGTGAGAGAGGCCGTATACGCATATGCACATGCATATGCATATACATATATACATATATATATATACCTACATACATACATACATTTATATATATATATATACCTACATATATATATACATATATATATATATATATATATATATATATATATATATATATATACAATTGATAGGCTTAGTAATGCCATAACGAGTAGCAGACTACGTACAGCAAAACAAAAAAAGCAGTGCCTGGTATTGGCCTACTGGCATGGCGTTGACAGTAGCTGCGTTTGGTCATGACCCTTATCAATGATGAACGGTACGCGCAGAGGCTTCGCTAGTTCTAAGCACGTATGGAGGAATAGATCATGGTTGGCGAAAAAGGAACAAATGAAGGTTTTGGCAAAAAAGTTGGAACACCTGGAAATTTGTTGCATGCACGAAGGTGGATATCACACTCACCCAATATCGGTAGACTTCCCCAATTTTTAGGACTGATACTAAACCGAACTCGGCACAATATCGGCTTCTCCAAAATCGGACAAACAGAGTTCACCTGAAAGCAGGGGAGAAACCAGGATTGCTTAAGACGGCCGACCTAAAAAAGTTAGCTAACTGAGACAGCGTTCAGCGCGCGAAGCTCGCCGAATATTTCTTCCTTGATCTCGTGCACTTTTTTAATTAAGGCTGCGCCTCTGGCCGCGCCCCTTGGCTGGGCCTCTGCGTGCACTAGTAAACAATTGATTCACTAAACTCGATGTGGCAGTCATTTCATTGAGCCTTTGACGGAACGAAGCCGGTCATACAAGCCTGGTTAACTCGCGCCTTCCTGGGGCATTTTGCCACCATAATATAATTATTTCTGCGGCAGAGACCTAAGCAATCCGCTCAGGGACCTGATACTTTCTGTAGCCGTTCCTAGTTAAACATCGGTGAGAAAAAGCTCCACACTGCAAACATCGGCCCATAATTGAGCACTATTTGCTGAAGGGTGCATCGCCGCCGTCCGCCGCTGCGTGGCGTCCGTTCCTCGGTCTTGCTTGACGCCGCGACCCGGCCGGTAGTCAGCCCAGTAGTGACGTCATGGTAGTGGTAGGCGGGGATTACGGCCCGCCCGCTGGCCGGCCTCGCGACAGGCGGGTTCGCCGAGTAGGTTCGGCACGCGCCGCAGTCGCCGGCGCCGCGCCGGCGACCAATACATCATGGTACTCTGTGTACACCGGCATAACGTCGGCCGTTCAGAGACCCGGGTGCAAAACAGTGTGATGAGCAGCCGTTATCAACTCATAGGCAGTTCTCCGTGGGTGTATAATGGCCCGACAGACAGTCTGGTATGGGAGGGGTTCACCAGTACACGAGCAGTGTGTGTGTGAAAACAAAATATGACAGCCATTGAGGTGCTGACGGGGTCCTACGCCATAAAGCAGGCGCAAAACGAATTCACCTACTCGCATATGGATGGGCCAACCTGCCGCCACTCTGAAAGCCGCTGGCTACCCTAACTTGCATGTTTCCACCACCTTTTAGGGTCGTGTATCTCCCAGTGTATCGGAGATACATGATATAGGGCTTGGTGGGAACTGCGGGGAGACCCCAGTCCTGGTTTGGAACGAGAGGAGGGGATGAGTTTGGGTCCAAGCTAATACAAATTGACAGCAAAGCCAAGCCAGTTTGTGTTTTTGGTTAAATATCCTTCAAATACATTTGCATAATTCCTGCCTGGTTAACCACCTTGTATAAGTGCGCACGACAAAAGGTATGCTGTCGTAAACATATACGTATATACATATACATACAGATATATATATATATATGGATATATATATATATATATATATATATATATATATATATATATATAAATATATACATATATATATATATATATATATATATATATATATAAAATATAAATATATAATAGACATAAAATGTAAATATGGAGTTAAATACGTCAGAAAATAAGGCGCTCCGCCCTGGCGTGGGTAATGCGAGATCTACGATCAAGGTCTAACAGTCCGGTAAACACGAGAAAAACAACCCACTTAGCTGCCGACAACAACCAAGAAAAGAAAACCTATTACGGAAATCAGAGGACCTTAACACATCTCTAATGAAGGCAGGGATATTATTCGCTTGAGTAAAAATACGAGTGCTCATCTCCATGGACACAATAGCTTTTTTCTGATATCAGCTACGCTCAGACATAGTTTAATTAGCTTAATATGGAGGGTGTTCACGATAAGGGTGGGGCCAACATTGTTGCGCCTTTTCAACAGCGTCATACCTTCTCAAAATGAGGCTTGAATACCAGTGGTGAAAAATAAGTGCACGATTTTGGGCCTGAGAAAGGACTAGCAAGATGACTGACAAGCTATGCTCAACACACATCATCCTGCAAATGATTTTTATCTCTTTTTGCTTAATCGATGTCACCCCGGTTAAGGCGAAGCAACTAGGACCGCTGGAGCGGCCGTCATCACAGCTATCACTAGGCTGTCTGTTTCGCCATCGTTGGAGCGACCGTAGTTGCTGGAGCAGCTGTGGTTCAGGCTACTAGGACAGCTGTGGCCGCTTGAACGGTCACCACCGCCAGGACGGCTGTGGCCGCTGGGGCGGCCGTGGCCACAGGGGCGACCGCCGCCGCTAGGGTGGAGGTAGCTGACCTTCCCAGTTCTCGGCAGCATGCATGGCACCCAAGGATATCGTATCCCTGAGGCCGGGCTTCAGTATTCCTGATACTCATCGCCAGTTCTCAAGGACCCTCTTGGCTCTCAGGGGGGCCCCGATCCATCGGGTGCCCATCCCAAAGCTGAGGAACATCCCAGTCCAGTTCTCGCTGGCTCTCAAGGGACCTCTTCATCAGTCAGGAGCTCTCTCCAATTTGCATGGACCATTCTCACTCCTGGACAAGCATGTCTAGCTTTCAGAGGAATCTTGCAGCTCAGAGACAGGCCTCACAATTTCTAGCAAACATCGCCAGCTCTCGGAACTGTCCTTAGCTCTTAGATGGCTGTTTATCCCTCAGTATTCCTCCCAAGTCTCAGGAGCATCACAGTCCGGTCTGCTCTAGCTATTAGGGAACCTCCCCAGTCCTTGACAGTCGTTCGGGATATCAAGGACACTTTAGCTCTGAAAGGCCTCTCAGACAATTAGGCCATCCTCCGTGGTCTCGGGGGCCCTTCTTGACGACCCTTTCTCCGGCAGCCTTTCTCCGGGAGCCTTTCTCCGGCAAGCTGGAGGCTCATTTGCAAACGCTTGGGCCATGTCCATCAGGTCAGAGGCCCTTTCTTCGACTTGGGCTCCGCCGTCGACCCAGGGGCCCTTCACATTGACTCGAGGTCCTCCCCGTCAGCATGGGGGTCCTTCCAACCACCCGGGCCACCCTCCGTCGATCTAGAAGTCCTTCACGTTAGCCCAGCCAAGAGCCCTCAAAATCTTCCCGAGGGTACTCTGGTTTGTCTCGAGACCCTTTTCATCGACCCGGGACCCTTTTCGTCAGTCTGGGGCCATTTTCTTCAATCCGGGGGTCATTGAGGACCCCTCAAGGCGGCCGTCCGAAGGGCCTTCTACGATCCTCCAACAGGAGAGGAGAAGCGACTGCAGCCATTCAATAATTGGGGACATTACCATGCCCTTCTTCCTTGCTGGATCCGCGCCTGGATGAAGCCTTGTAGATATATCGATGGGTACGAAAAGTAGGGCCGATACGTAAACGCGACAGGACTTTTCTTCGTGTCGTTTTTTTGTGATAACGTAATAGTGATTTTGCTAATTGTCGGCTTCTTTGTTTCAAGGGCACTCACAAGAAACGGACCTTCACGCCCATCAGATGAAGTGTTCCTAGTTCTTCATAAATAGAAATATGGAAATGATGTGAAAGAGAAAGTGACGAAAGAGATCGCAAAACAGATTTGGAGTCCGAACAAATGACGACGCTACGCATGGGGTGACAGAGAAAACGATGGTGAATGTAACGGAGGGCGATGAGGATGGCATGCATAGTGGTGGCATGGCATAGTGATTAAAATTAATATTTCGTCTGGTAATCGATGTTTTTTTTTTGTATGTTCCCGAAACTTTGGCATTTCCTGTAAAGTTAGCATCTCTAGAACGGTCAGTAAAAACAAAAGGAACATGGCAATAACGAAACCGAAATCGGTGAAACGTTTGCTTAGTACATTCTGGACAAAGCTGCGGTTTTGGAGTGGTGGTGAGATATAAATGTTTCGTTCGGCTATCTGCCACGGTGGTGTAGCTGGTGGAGGAAAGGAAGTAATGGAAGTAGGGAAGAAGTAATGAAGTAGGAAAGAAGAAGTAATGGAAGTAGGAAGAAAGGAAGTAAGGAAGCAATAGAATAGTGAAATTAAGTTGTTCAGAAAATGTTTCGACTCGAGAAGCTATAGTGAAGCCAGTTCGTTTTTTTTCGGCTGGACCTAAGTAATCATGATGTAAATTTGGGATAATTTGCAATGACGCGTGTGTGGGGTGGTTTGCATGAAATTGAATTTTGGAGGCGTACCTGAATGTTTGTTGCATTCTACGGAGAGCTAATGGAGGAATTCCCGATTCGGCTGCTAAAGAAATGATGGGTGAAGTAGTCATTGCACCGAGTGCGATACGGAGAAACTTATTTTGAATGGTGTCTAACATTTTTGAGGATGGGCTGGCATAGACTACTAAGCCATATTCAATGATGGAGAGCATTACTGATTTATATAGTTGTAAGAGAGTGTGTCGATCGGTTCCAAAGGAGGTGGAAGTAATTCAGCGAAATAAGTTTAGTCGGCGAAAACATTTGTTCTAGACGAGTTTGATGTGTTTATACATGGAAAGCCAACGATAAAAATAACACCAATATATTTAAATGACTACAAAAGATATGTCATTTTGCCCAATGTGAAGCCGTGTTTCTGGGCTTGGGCAGGGAGTGCATTTGCTAAAAAGCATGGTTGCAGATTTGGGGGCCGAAAAATTGAAACTGTACTTCATGGACCATTGAGGTCAAGGGAGTTTTGAAGCCGGATCAAACAATTTTCGTAATTTTTGTCAGAGCGCCGAATTGCACTATCGTCCGCGAAAAGAGAATGTGACACATTTGCAGGCATGTCAGCGAAAAGGTAATTTATGATGTTGAATAAAACTGGCGATATGCAGCTCCCCAGTGGCAATCCGTTGTGCATAACATGCGGGGTGGAGATTGCTGATCGACATCTGAGGTGGGAAGAGCGACTACCAGATATAAAACCTATTAAATAATGTGCGAAGTGTCCTGTTATGCCGAGCTGTTTAATGGTGAAGAGTAGTGTGGGTTTCAAAACCATATCGTAGGCTTTACTGATGTCTAAGTGCAATGCGATATTGTTCATGTCTTTTTTTGTAGCCTATGCGGATGTCTGTCTCAAACCGAATACGATGATCCATTGTGCTGCGTCCTCGCCGAAAACCGTATTGAAATGGAGATAGAAGATAATTTATTTCCAGGCGCCAGGTCGGTCTTTTAATAACTATGCGTTCAAAAATGTTTCCTAAACAACTGGTGAGTGTAATGGGTCGAAAATAAGTGGGGTTACTATGGTCTTTGTCGGGTTTTGGAATGGAAACGATGATAGCTTTTTTCATGCTTCAGGAAAGACATGATTTGACCATAATGAATTAAATGTGTGTTGGAGTGGCCAAATGCATTGTTTGGTGTGGTCAGATAAATATCGAAACAAATAATAATGTAATCGCCCTGCCCCGGTATGCCCGGGGACACCCCGCCTCCCTCGGAGGACGGAGGACGCCGCCCCCGGCCTGGAGCCCGCCTGGCCCCTCCCCGCGACCCCCCGGTGGGTGAGTCATTCGTGTTGGTGACGAGGAAGGAGGGATCGTGGGCCCGAACCTCCCCGTTTTCGGTAGCACGGGAGCTGGACAGGACAGGGTGGACAGGCGGAGTTTCCTCGGCGAAGGTCTTCCGCTCTGGTGCCCTGCTGGTGCGAGTTAGGGAGGCCGCACAGGCACGTGCCCTCATCAGCCTGAACCGGTTCCTGGGCAAAGAAATCACGGTTGAGCTCGCAGACCGGCTCAACCTGGTTTATACCACAGCGTACGCCCCAGAGCTGGTGGATCTGTCCGAGGAGGAGCTCTTGGACGAGCTGAAGTCGCAGGGAGTGTGCGACGTGACCCGTCTCGGCCGTCGCCCCCGTGCGGGCCCAGTCCTGAAACTGGGCTTCCGCACGCAAGTCCCGCCCACCCACGTCATGGCGGGCTACTTGCGCATCCCTCTCCGCCCCTGGACCCCACCGCCGGCCCGCTGTGCCTTTTGCCAAAGGTACCGGCACCTGACAAAGGCGTGTCGCTCCAGGGAGCCTGTATGTGGGCGATGTGCCGAGGGGCACACGACAGATATGTGCGCGTCCGAGGTCCCACGTTGCGCGGCCTGCCTGGGCCCCCACCCGGCCGCATCCCCACGCTGCCCTGCATGGCTCGACGCCAAAGAGCGTCAGCAGCGGCGACTCACCTCCCAGGGCTCCTCGCCGCCCGCACCACCGATGGTGTGGGCCCTGCCCCACATGGCCCCGATGTGGCCGACTCCGGCTGAGGCGGGCTCCCGCCCCAGGTCTGGAGGGTCGGGTCGGTCAAACTGCGACCCGCTTCCCTGCTCTCCTTCCCCGGCCTCTCGCCCTGCCCCCTTAGCGGGCCCCTCCGTCCCCGCACCGCCCACGGGACGTCCCCCAGCTGGCCATGCGCCCTGCCCCTGCCGCGGGCCCCGCCAAGACCGACACCGCCCACCACTATCGGGCCGCGCAGCAGACAGCGGCGACTCCAGTCACAGGTCGCTCTAGCGCTCAGCCCCTCCACCGCCAACAGGCTGCTCCGACTAAGGTTCGGGCATCTTCTACACCACCCCCTCAGGACCGTCGCCTCCCCACTCTGTCCCCGGAATCTAGTAATCGCTCCCGTTCCCCAAGCCCGGACCCCACTGGGGATCCAGAGCCCCTTTCCACATCACCAGGGTCGTCCGCCTCCTACGAGACGGACGACCCCACCACGCCCTCACCGCCACACACACGCCTGCGAGGGCGTGATCACCACACAACACAACACTAATGCAGACACCCACCACTGAATTCTTGCTCCAATGGAATACGAGGTCCCTCATATCCCATTGGGCGGAATTCAAGGAATATATCATCAGAAATAAACCATTGATTGCCGCCGTTCAGGAGACTAGATGGCGCGATAGTGATCCGTATAATTTTAACATCTTCGGTTATACCCTCTATTCCCAAAACAGAAACAGTACATCCCGCGGCGGCGGGGTAGCCTTATTCGTCTCGAACACCCTTCTTCATCGCCCTATCTCCATTCCCAATGACCTGAATTTTATTGCAGTATCCGTCCAAATCGCACTAGAGCTTACTGTACTTTCCCTATATCTTCCTCCTACGCATACACTATCTCTGTCTTCTGTATCCAATCTCTTCGATCTTCTCCCACACCCCTGTCTGGTGCTGGGTGATCTCAACGCCCACCACCAGGCATGGGGTTGTCACAACACATCCCAGCGCGGACGCCATATTGAAACACTCCTCAACACCCACAACATGGTTTTTTTAAACGACCAAACACCCACACACAACACAGACATCGCCCCGTTCCGCCCGTCAGCCATTGACCTCTCCCTAGCCTCAGCTTCCATCTCACCCCTCTTTTCCTGGCACGTTCAACCCGACCCCCTTTTTAGTGATCACTTTCCCATCCACGTCAACCTCGAACGCTCAGCCCAGCCTAGAGACCGTTTATTCATGTCCAACTGGAACGTTCGCAAAGCGAAATGGCCATCTTTCTCCCAGGAAATTGATAATCTTATCCCACCCCAGTCTCACCCACAATTTCGGCATTGCTCAATACCATGCTACTCGCGGCAGAAAAGCACGTACCCAAAATTCGTCGCCCACCCGACCGTAAATCCGTGCCGTGGTGGAACGACGAGTGCAAACGAGCCGTCGCTTCACGGCGGCGGGCTGAGCGCAAATTTCGGAAAAACCTCACCTTCCAAAACATGGTAGAAGCCCGCGAGGCAAAACTACGTTGCCAGCAAACTATCCTTTCGGCCAAGAAACACAGCTGGCAACTCTACTCGAACACCTTCAACCGTTACACCCCCATCTCCCAGATCTGGACCCAACTTCGCTCCTTTTCGAATGGCAGAGCCCCACACCGAGCATTCCCACAACTGACGATTAACCAGCAGCGCATAGCCGAGCCCACAGCCGTCGCGGAACACTTCGCCACCTATTACTCTGACATATCTTCGAACACTCAATACTCACAGCACACCACCGTATTCCTTGGCGACACCCTTGCTACTTGCCACTTCGACTCAGACGACACCGAACCCTACAACGCACCCTTTACCCCCCATGGAACTAAAATTATCCCTCTCCAAGGTATCCAGTAGGGCACCTGGACCTGATCACCTAACATATCTCTTCTTTCAAAATCTCTCTGACTCGGGTAAAGATAACCTCCTCTCGGCGCTAAATCAACTATGGACTGACGGCACTTTTCCATTTCTTGGTCTACTAGTATCATTATTCCTATACCTAAGCCTTCTAAACCTCGACATCTCCCCTCTAGCTATCGTCCTATCTCTCTCACTAGTTGTGCTTGCAAAATGTTTGAGCGCATGGTCAATGGACGAATCAGAATCTATCCCGAAAACAACAAAATTATATCCCCCTTTCAGGGCGGCTTCCGAACAAAGCGAAGCACCACTGACAACCTCATCGAAATTGTGGACTCAATCCAGCGTGGTTTCTGGAAAAAATCCGAAACCATCGCCCTTTTTTAGACCTAACTTCCGCGTTTAACAAATTACATAGTTCTGCCCTTCGAATTAAATTACACCGAATTGGTATCAAGGGCAGAATGGCCACCTTTATCGCCAACTTTTTAGAAAATCGCTCCTTCGTCGTCCGCTGCGGGAACATTCATTCCCGGTCCCACACTCTTGACCAAGGCGTCCCGCAAGGCAGCGTCCTATCTCCAACCCTCTTCCTTATTATGATCAACGACGTCTTAGAACAACTTCCCCAAATTTCTCCCCTTCTACAATATTCTCTCTATGCCGATGATTTGGCTATTTGGTGCACACACCCCTCGGCAGACTCAGCTAATCACCTTGTACAACTCGCCATGAATCACATTGATTCATGGTGCTCCCTCTGGGGGCTACAGACCTCCCCCACCAAATCGGTCACTATGCTCTTTTCCCGGCTTCCCAGACACATCCCGCCTAGCAAACCGCTCCGCTTTCGCGATCAAATTATCCCCCTCCAAACCTCTTTCAAATATCTCGGAATTATCCTCGACAAAGGACTTTATTTTAGCCACCACATCACCTATATTAAACAGCGCTGCGCTGTTCGACTCAATCTCCTGCGCTGCATCTGTAGTCGCGACTGGGGTGCAGACAGGACGACTCTTACCAAAATGTACATTGCACTGATCCGTTCGATCCTGGAATACAATGCGTTTATCTTCGATAATATATCTCCAACACTCACCAAGTCACTGGAACGCACACAAAACCACGCATTCCGCCTCATCACCGGAGCACACTGCACCACACCTATCACTAGCCTCCGGGGGGAGACCAACCTCCCTAGCCTACAACAACGCAGAACACTACAACTTGTCAGATACCACTTCAGGACAACAACACAGCTAAATCACCCCTCCAATGTGGCATGGACTAAACCCTCAGTTCGGCGTTCCAAAAACAAAAATAAATACAGCATTGCCATTCACTTGAAGCAGGTTCTCACATCCACACTGAAATGTCCGGAGGTTACCCCTGACCGGGTCCCCCCCCCCCTTCTCCAATTTTGGCACATGAAACACCCCAAACTCGAGTATCTCTTTCGGCAAAATAAAATCCTGCTCACCCCCATCGAAGTCCAAATTAAGTTTTTTTGAATATCAAGAGGCCCACCCACAACACACCTTCTTTTACACTGACGGCTCACGTACCAGCAATGGTACGGGAGCCGCCTGGTGCGGTGGGCCAGACACTGGCCAAACAAAATTAACACTTCACCATTCGGTATACACATCAGAACTAGTCGCCATATTCACCTGCCTCCAACACACAGTGGTGTGAGTTTTCGAGTAGAGTTAAGCCGAGAATCATGTGAGTTTGAATGGAAGTAGAAGTGGTGTTGACGTGATGGGGTGCGGGGAGCAATGCTGGTCACCTGTGCGTACGTTTTGGGGGAGGGGGAGGTGGCCTCGCCAGACCATCGGGCCTGGGGGTAGGAGACCCCCGTCGTTGCCATGACGGCGCAAACCTCTTTTTCCTTGCGCCAAACCGGACAGAGTGGTGATGTGCTCAGGTGGTCGGATGTGTTGCAGTTGAGGCAGTGGGCTGATTTTGAGCAGTTGGAATCGGGATGAGGTGGTTCGCCGCATTTGGGGAATCGGGCTGGTTGGCAACATGTCTTACTGCCATGGCTGAAGTGCTGGCAATCAGCGAAGATGATTGGGAATAAAGACACGGGTTTGGTAGCGTAGGTATCCGGCGAGTAGGGTCTTGGGAAGAGTGGTAGAGTTGCAGGTAAGGATTCGGATCACGTTTCTGGCCGTCTTTAAAAGAGGTGATGAAGTGGACGTGTGTCACGCCCTCCCA
Organism: Ashinkailepas kermadecensis; assembly: GCA_034440615.1. Classification (NCBI taxonomy): domain Eukaryota; kingdom Metazoa; phylum Arthropoda; class Thecostraca; family Neolepadidae; genus Ashinkailepas; species Ashinkailepas kermadecensis. The sequence continues at coordinate 414,068 of JAOTOM010004915.1, read as the reverse complement.
CCTGAGCTCCGCCTGAATATCTTCCTCCGACATGAAGCGGAGCCCCGGCGCGAAGATGGCACCCTTGGTGATGTTACGATTGGAATGGAGAGTAATGGTGACGAATTTTCAGCCAGAAAACGTTGATACAACGAAAGGAAATGGATTCCTCGACAGGCTTGACGACTACGTACGAGTCAGCACTATCGAAGTAAGGCTCCATGGATTGGATTGGTTCAGGTTGGGAGGGCGTGGTCTGATGTGAGCATGAGTCAGCGGCGTGCAGAGTGATGGTCTGGTCCAGATCGTGAGGCGAGGTCGTGGTCTTGGGGCGAGGAGTCGGTGAGGCACAAGGGCTTCCATGGCGTCATCGAAAGTCCGGCGCGGGTCATAAATGGTTCCATCAAGTGAGGGAGCATTGGGGGCCGAGTCTGGGTTCGCGCGATGGTCGTCTGGTATGGTCAATGGCGGAAATTCCGATTCAGAATCCGGTGGCGAGCTGGGGGTCATTCCCTTCTTGCGTTTTTTCCCATCGCGGGAAAAAAAACCCTACCTAAAGAAATATAAATGAACACGAAGAACACATAGAAACACAGGGAACAGAAATACGACCACGAAAACCGCGTGGGGTGACGGGTGTCACCCCACTATAAACGAAACGGGAAAGGAGCGACGGGTATTTCCCCACTAAAATGAAAAATAAAGAACTGGAAAACCAGCAGTCAGCCACGCCAAAAGTGGCACGGCGGAGTAATTAGTGGGCTTTGGCGATATGCGCAGAAATAGTACTAAATACTGCATGAATCTTTAATGAAGAACTTGCATGAATCTTTTTAATTAAGAACTGATGTCAGTTTTTTGGCTGCCATACTGCAAATGTACCTGTTGATTTTGACGCCAGATATCCGTGACGTAAGAACTCCACTCATGATAACGAAATTCCCATACGACTCCGCAGCCCAGCAATGCCGTGGACGAGCCTTTTCGATAGATGAAGGTGACAAAAGATAGCCAAATGTGACGCATCCGGAAATAAGCAGATGGTCACTCGTGCTCGACATCTAGTCGCGCAATCAGGAAAGCGGACTTACGTTCTTAGCCCGAACTTGCCGACGCTGCTTAGATAAGCGTTACCAGTTCAGAAGAGCAAGCCCAAACCCACTCGGGCATTTTTATGTGCTATCTGTATCGAAACGCGCATTTCGCTGCCATTCAGGAGAACCGCAACAATCTGGAACGCTGGGTGTTGGCGTACGACAGGAGGGGGCACCTGAGCAGCGCGCGTGCCCGATCGATGGGTCGGCTATCTGGCGGTGACGAGCGACGCGCGTCGGTGGCCGCCGCGTTCACCGGCGCGTCGTCCGGCACCTGTGCCTCGGAGGCGGCCGCCGGCTCCGGCGGCGCAGATGACCGCCGGCCGCCGGCGCAATCCGCACATGGGCTGCCTTCGGCAAAGCGCATCGTTTACGAATGGAGTAATCTTCCACAAAGCGCATCGTTGACGAACGCAGCAATCTTCCACAAAGCGCATAGTCGACGAACGGTGCAATCTTCCACAAAGCGCATCGCGTACGAACTGAGTAGCGAAAACGAACAGCTCACAATAGTCTACAAATGAGCAAAATGGGAATCATCCACCAATCGATCCGCATGCTAAACTCCAAAACAAATGTAGTGTTGGAAATTATGCGCAATATTTGGGCGCGGCCGAGTACCTCGAGACCGCCACCGTCACCGAGACCGTCACAGTGCCTGTGACGCGCGACACCGCCGGCGCCGCCGAAGCGGTACAGTACAGCGGGAAGGAGTGTGCTGACTGTGGACCTGTGTTGAGCGTGGCCATGGACGTGGCCACACGAACACATCGCGAGAACGAACGGCCGTTAGCTGCGGTCGGACAAGATCAACGTCACCGTCGGGCCGGTCCGTCCGGCTGGCTGCTAGTCCTCTGATCCTCTTCTGGCCACGGCGAACGGCACTATGACGTCACGTTCTCTGGCTTCGGAGAGCAGTACCAGCACCCCTGTTAAGGATGTGCCACTAGTCATGCCAAACGGCCGTGCGCTGCCGCAGATCATCTGCTGTCGCGCGACAAAACCGCATACTTGCAGGTGACAGCCATCTTCTCGGAGAACGAGTGCTGGAACCCGTAATTCAACAACGACGAGCAGTTATGGTATGTACCAGTGCTCCCAGTACTGTCCACCCTGACCACTGGTTAGGGTGGACAGTCAGAGCGGACAGTATCCATGCGTTCTGGTTAGGGTGGATAGTATTGGCACGCATGTCGTTTAGTCAGGGCGGACAGCACTGACATTCATGCCTTCCGGTCAGGCAGGACGGTACTGGCACTTACTCCTTGTAGTCAGGGTGGACAGCACTGGCACCTACTCCTCGTAGTCAGGGTGGACAGCACTGGTACCTATTCCTCGTAGTCAGGGTGGACAGCACTGGCACCTATTCCTCGTAGTCAGGGTGGACAGCACTGGCACCTATTCCTCGTAGTCAGGGTGGACAGCACTGGCACCCATGCCTTCTGGTCCAGGCAGACGGTACTGTCTCCCGGTCAGAGCGGACAGCTGTATCCATGTTCTGGTCCAGGCGGACAGTGTTAGTACCCATACGTTCTGGTCAGAGCGGACAGCACTGGCACCCATGTCTCGTGGTTTGGGCGCATAATATTGGTATGTACCGACCTTTTGAGCCGGGCGGACGGTACCGTCACTCACCTTCTGGTCCGGGCGGCCAGCATCGCGTCCTCGGCGGGCACCGGTCGCTTCCGAGCTGCGACGGCCACCTGCGGGCAGGGCTGGTCAGTTAGTCATCACCCTCCGGCCCGGCCACAGGTCAGCCAATACCTATCTATCCGGGCACAGATCAGTCATTACCCATCCACACTCACCCAGTTTGCCATTACCCAAACATCCAGACACAGGTCAGTCACGACCCATCCACCCTGGCACAGGTCAACAATTACCCATCCATCCTGACACAGGTGAGCAATTACCCATCTGACCAGGCGGCACAGGCCATTCACTACCCACTCACCCACCCAGACACAGGTCAGCAGCCAACACCCGTCTGCCCGGACATCGGTCAGCGCGACCCCCACCACCAGACGTCTGAGGGCACGCGACAGGTCAGCCATCACCCGCCTGACCGTGGCGCCTGCGGACAGGCCACAGGTCAGACGGACTGCGGTGAGCCGGTGCCGCCGACACCAGTGATGGGGCGGCACACACATGTGACACGGTGGCACAGTTGAGGGGACCAGGTCCGGCCGCCGACACCAGTGATGGAGCGGCACACACATGTGACACGGTGGAACAGTTGAGGGGACCAGATCCGGCCGCCGACACTAGTGATGGGGCGGCACACACATGTAACACGGTGGCACAGTTGAAGGGACCAGATCTGGCCGCCGGCACGCGCCGACGCACACAGCTAATTCTGCTATTTATATAGTTGTCGGCAGTACGCCCTCTGCCTTTGTTGGCCTGACCTGGCGCTGGTTCGCGGTGGCCCAGAGTGCTGCGGAGCGCTCATGAGATGCTCTCGAGCGATATTTCTACAACGCTGGGCCCACATACTGACGAAAATGATATTTTGCGGACAAAAAGTTCCGTCAAATTAGCAAGTTTCACTCCTTATCACTGCATATGCTAATTGCTAAACGTTGCCCTCTTGTAGCAGGACAAACATAAAATATTGGACGATGGTTTTATTGTATTAAATATGGACATACAATAACCATTCGTATGATTTCCCATTTTACGGCGGCACATTTCGTTGCAATGACAACCAGGGCGGATAAAGGGTGTGGCACTGAGGGCATGTGCCCTCCTCGTGGAAGGTGGCGTCCCTCAGGCCGAGAAAAGGCGCCCCTCTGAAAGAAAAAGGCACCCCTTTGGAAGGAAAGGCGCCCCTTCGGGAAGGGCCGAGTGCATCCTGCCCCCTCGAATTTTGCAGCCAGAGGGGCCCCTCCAGGTGCTTTCGCAGTGGCGCCGCTCCAAAGAAATGGTGCCCCTCCAGACAAGTGCCCTCATGACAATACCTGGATCCACCCCTGATTACAACATTGCTCTCTCGTAGTTAGGAACTCCGGCTGGTTAAAAAATTGTGCGCATTCACGTGCGGCTTCTCTTCCAAATTTGACAAGTTCCGTTGAGCCATTAAGAGGAAACCGGACAATTTGAAAAAGATCTACATTTTACATGTCCAGAACAGCAATGTAGCAGTGTAAATTAAGAACCAGCGATGAGAGGGCCGTCCGAGCAGGTTATGACGGGATTTCTTGGGGGAGCTCCTAGTCATATAGGATATGAGAGCCTGCTATCACAACGGCTGCAAACAAAAACAGATTTGATCCTCCTATTCCTATTACACTCAATCATTGTACACACAGCGGACCTTCGAAACCTTTGAAATTATTTCGATATCTCAACATTCTGATACCGTACGGCCAGCCACGTCGAATGACACCCACATAATGTAAATGGAAGCCATGACGACGAAACGCAAGGACTTTGCAAAATTAATACTAACCTTGACCTGACCTGTCCCGGGTTGAAATGTTGCTCGAGGGTTGCCCACGGGCTATCTCTTGATACCAAGCATGGGTAGCTTTTGGAGAAAACGAAGAAACGCGGGGCGACCGAAGAAATAAGCTCGACCATTGACTTTGAACGTTAATGTAATTTCTGAACAGGTTGCTAGAGTACCTCACGGCACGTCGAATGACTCCCACTTGATTAAAATTGAAGACATAGCGACGAGGCGCGAGGACTTCGAGCAATTTAAGCCAACCTTCGATCTTGTGGTTTCACATTGACATGTTCCGGTTTGAAATGTTACTCGAGGTGCACCACGGGCTATTGCTTGATACGAGATGTGGATAGGTTAGGGCGAAGAAAAAATGCAAGGCGACCAAAGAAATCGGTTTGACCTTTGACCTTTGAAATTAGTTCGATTTAGTAACATTACAATATGGCACAAGCCACGTCGAATGACACCCACTTCGTCGAAATTGAACTCATACCGACGAATCGCGAGGACTTCGAAGAATTCAAACTAGCCTTTGACCTTAAAGTTTGACCTTGATATATTCCAGTTTCAAAATGTTATCCGAGGGTTCACCATGGGCTATCGCTTGACAGTAGATATGGGTAGGCTTGGGCGAAAACGAAAAAAGCAAAACAAATGTGAGGCGACCGAAGAAATCAGCTTGAATTTTGACTCGTCGAGATTATTTCGAACTATCAACTTTCTGATACCGCATAACAAGCGACGTCGAATGACATCCATTTTCTGCAAATTGAAGCCATAGCGACGAAACGCGAGGTCATCGAAGAACTCAATCAAACCTTTGACCTTAACATATCCCGGTTTTAAATGTTACTCGAATGTTCACCACTGGTTATTGCTTGATACCAGATTTGGATGGGTTTGAGCGAAAACGAAAACAAACTTGAGCGGACCGGATGATCAGCTTGGCCTTTGCCCTTGAAAGAAATTCGATTGCTTAGCTTTCTGATACCGCATAACTAGCCAGATCAAATGACGCCCATTTGATGGAAATTGAAGCGATAGCAACCGAACCTTGCGTTCGGTCGATATCGCTTTAATATCGCCATCTAATAAATCAAGCTAACCTTTGACATAGATGGTTGACCTTGACATGTACCGGTTTGAAATGCTACGATGGGTCACCACAGGCTATTGCTTGATACCAGATTTTGGCAGGTTTGGGTGAAAACGAAAAAAAGGGAGGCAACCGAAGAAACCCGTTTGCGTTGGACCTTGACCGTTAAAGTGGTAATGTGAGACCTGTGTAGTTGCTTCCAGGATGTTGCGTGCAAGAAGAAGCATTTGTGGTAATTGATTCGAACGATCATAAACCAGTCGCTGAATACCGATGCCAATACAAATACGCCTCTGGCGAACAGGTCGCTGAATACGAATGACGTTAACTTGACATACTTGCTTAAGGCTGCCCATGACTCCCCTCCATGGTCTTGAAGATACCCAAGGACACCCAGAGCAGTGGCGTACCGAAGGAGAGTGTGGGGGGGGCTAAGGGGGCCATGACCCCACTGAGAGGTTGTGGGGCCCCCGCGAATCGCGCCTGGGTTCGGAAAAAATTGAGCCAGGTGCCCTAAAAATCCAGCTGGGACCCCCAAAAAGCGCACTGGGGCCCAATGAAAATGACATTGGGGCCCAAAAAGTCGAGCAATGGGCACCTGAAAATGACGCTGGGGCCCCTAAAACCACACGAAGGCCCTGAAAATCACATTGGGGCCCAAAAAGTCGCACAGGGCCCCAGAAAATGACGCTGGCCCCCAAAATAGCACGGGGTCCATCAAAGTCACAATGGGGCCCCAAAAAGCCGCGCAAGGGCCCCTGAAAACGACGCTGGGCCCCAAAAAGTCGCGAAGGGGCTACCCAAAATCGCACCAAGGTACCTGAAAATACAATTGGGGCACCAAAAATCGCACTGGACGCATACAAATCGCATTGGGGGCCCCAAAATTCGCACAAGGGCCCCGGAAAATGACGATTGGGCCCAAATATAGCATGGGCCTCTAAAAATCACATTGGGGGCCCCCAAAATCGCACCAAGGCCCCTGAAAATCACATTGGGGTCCAACAATCGCACTGGGGCCTCTATAAATCACATTGGGGACCCAAAGAGCCGCACAGGGCCCCTGAAGATGACACTGAGGGCCCCAAAATCACATTGGGAGCCCACATTGGGACCCAAAGAGCCGCACAGGGCCCCTGAAGATGACACTGAGGGCCCCAAAATCACATTGGGAGCCCACAAAATCGTTCCGCGGCCCCTAAAAATGATATTGGAGCTCCAAAAAGTGGGACCGGGGCCCCTGAAAATACCGCTAGGGCCCGCAAAAAGTCGCGCCGGGCCCCCGAAAATCACGCTGGGGCCTCAAAACGTCTGGTCGGGGCACTAGCAATCACGCTGTGGGCCCAAGAAGTCTCGCCGGGACCCTTGAAAATCGCGCTGTGGCCAATTGATCGGGCCGGGGCCCCTGAATATCGCGCTGAGGCCCTCACAAAGTAGGACGGGGCCCCTGAAAATTACGCTGTGGCTCCAAAGGTTCGCATCTGGGCTCCCGAAAATCACACTGGGGGCACGACAGGTCACACGGGGGCCCTAAAAAATTGTATCGGGACCACCCAAAAACCAAGCCGGGGAAACGAAAAAAAGTTCGGACATGGAAAATCACTCTGGGGTCACAACAATCGCTCCAAAAGCCCAACAAACATGTTGGGCCCCCAAGACGTGTCGTAGCCACCAAAACTCGCGCTAGGGATCCCAACAAGTGACCACGAGGCGCAAAAAATCGCACTTAGAGCCAAAAATTTCACGCCGCTGCCATTGCAAATCTCACTGGGGGCAAAAAAAGTAGCACCGGAGCCCCACAAGTCGCAGCTGGCTTCCCAAAATCAATTCCTACCCGGAATGTCACTCGCACCGGGAGCCCGAAGAGCCCAAAACGTAGCGGGAGCCCGAAGAATCGTACCGGGGCCCAACAATATCGTGCAGGGGGCTTACACAAAATAGAACTCGACCCCAAAGGTCACAAGGGGGCTCCATCGAATCGACCCGAGCATCGGAAAATTCAGAACAGATCCCGAAAGAAAATTCTCCGAAGGGCTTTTCCACTCCGGAGGGTGCCATCAGCTGAAATAACTCCATGAGCAGCCGCAGTGGCGTACCAAAGAGGAAAATGTCCCCGCCCTCCTGAAAGGGCGGGCTCCCAACAATCGCGACGGGGTGCCAAACAATCGCGCGGGGCCGCATAAATTCGCGTGTGGTCACTCATAATTTGTGTAGGGGGCTCTAAATGAAAACAGCGGGCACAAAAAAAATCATACCGGGCCCTCGAAAATTTGCGCCGGGGCCCGCTAAAACCGCGCTGAGGCTCAGCTAAGTGCAACGCGCACTGCGAACTCGTACCGAGCCGCCCAAATATCGTGTATATCGGATATCGGTATCATGTATCAAATATCTGACCCAAAATTCCTGTCGGTAGTCACAAAAATCCGAGTCCGGGCATCAACTATTCCCATCTGCAAGCACCGCGTGGCTCGAAAAATCGCATCGGGACTCGACAAAAATCAAGCCGAGGCCCTCCAAAATAAGGAAGAGATTTCGAAAAATCGATGCCCGAGCCAGGAAAATCGCTCCGGGGCTCAAACATGCCACCAGATGCCTTCAAAAATCGCGTACGGCCCCGAAAAAAAAACGTACCGGAGCTCGACTAATCGTAGCGGGACATACAAATATGGCGCTGGTGCTCGAAAAATCAGGACGGGGCTCGGACTTTCAGAATTCAAAAGAAAATCATCCAAAATTGCGTCCAGCCCAGAAAAACTGGCTTTGGGTCCCCACCCAGAACCACGCGCGTGTGTCTGAAAAGTCGCGCCGGGACCCATACAAATTATACCGGAGCTCCCAAAATCGTGCTGGGGTCGCACAAATGTGCGAGGAGGAGACCCAAATAAACACACAGGACCCTAAGAGCACAACGGGAGGTCGAAAATGCACCAGGCCCTCCAAAGCCTACCTCGCAAAAAGCGGCAAGGCGTTGCAGCTCTAACATGCGTTGCAGCTCTAAATAAACACACGAGGGGCTCTAAAAAACAACGGAGACCTTCGAAGCACACCGGGTCCATGAGACCGCATGGGGCCTCAAAAACAGGCTGGGGGCCCTAAAAAAGAGACATGGTCCTAAAGAAGGAAGAAAAAGACCGAACACTAAAAAACACATTGGGGTCTTCGAAAACGCGCTGATACCTAACAATTATCGTCGGTGCACACAAATAAAACTCTAAAAAGGAGCCATGGTCTCAAACGTGTGCCGGCCCCTAACAAAAATTGTCTGCAGCCCTAAAAAACATCCGTAGACGAAGAAAAACACAACTGGTCCAAAAAAGAACACCGAACCAGCGCCTAAGTTCGGTAGCCATTCTGGGAGCATACTTAACCAAAGAGATGAAGTGCATCAAAGCTCAGCGAGTCTCCGGGTTTCTTAACCACCAGAAAATGTGGGAGAAGAGAACTAATCATGGAACTGAATAATCGTATTTTCCCAGCGAACCCCCATCCAAATACGCGCATTCCACAAGCCAAATATGGAACAAAACTACCATGTGACAGCAATTAGCAAAATGTGGGAGGCCCAGCAGAAACCGGAGAAACGCAGGTAGGCGAATGCGCCGAATGCGCAAGACAGGTGTACACGTGCACGAACGTTGGAGTTTTTGCGAACGGGCGTCATTAACTGGAATGCCTGAAATTCGAAAATTTTAATTTTTTCAGTGATTTGTACAGGTGCAATTTCAGCCGTGTGAGATGACTTATCAAGCGATGCCAAAAGAAAAACCTTCAAAAAGGATGGGGGAGTTAGGGTTGAAATTCGATAACTCAGAAACGATAGTGATAGATTTGGCCCCATCCACAGGAAAATTAAGTTGGTCACTAATTATTTTATGTACACAATTTAAAGGGGCCACTTTCAACAAAAAATAGTGGTCGAAATCCGGGGACTTTTTTTTAAATGGGGTAGATGGGGCCCCTCCAAATCCGTTAGACTCCCTGGCGCAAATTATAGGACGCGCCTGACCCAGAGTCACGTTTGTTTAAGATATATCAATATATTCGCAGGGGAATGCAACCTCAGACTACAAAGCCTTGCGATAATGCAAATTTGTTGCCTCGCAAAGCACAATTTTCCACCCAAGCGACAACACAAGATCGTCAAGGATCATGTTATTCAAGAATGGTCTGGAAGCAGAAATTTGTAACGTTTGCTGATTTACCATTCGGAGATTTTGTGACGACAGAGAGCCTGTGAAGCCCGTTGATTGGCTAGATCGGCTTCTAGTATATTTGGTGATCCTCTTGCATATATATTTTCACTTTATAAATGATTAAGTATAATTTTGCGACGATCATACTCAGGTAGCTGAGGCTTGAGGGTGGGGACGCCGCAAAAAAAATTGAGGGGACAAATCGCCACTTTTTGGAAATGGGGGGGGCAGGGGCATATCCCCCAGTCCCCCAGTGGTTGTACCAATGCACGTGGCACGTAATCATTTCTTAAGCGCAAGCAGTGGTAATTGTTCCAACATTAGGTGCGGGAACATATTACTGTTTACATCCATAATTGTTATTATTACTCTGAATATTGAACACACCCGACATGTTTTCCCCTGAGGTTACACCTGAGCATCCACCGGAGGCACCCGCAAGGGGCATCAAGCTTCCATATCCCGTGCGATGGCCTTGAACACGCCTGCAGTACGGCTCTCAGGCAGAGCACGGGCGCACTGTGCACACGGCGGGCCAGTGCCGATACGTGAGGCCCTGTGGGCGCGGATCCGCTTCAGCGACACAAAGCGAGAAGATGCGCAGCGTGGCACCTGACCATCTATCTACAGGCGAATCGTGTCCGCAAATGGGCCGCGCGGTCGCCGGGTGGCGAACGTTAGCTCTTGCGCGGCAGCCAGCCCTGCTCGGTGCTGCCAATGGCCCGGGCACAAGTCAGCTGGCGCAGTCTCGTAAACCGACTGCACCGACGTGATGGCAGGATACAGGAATCAGTCAGTCATCAACGACTGGCTGCTGACCGGCGCCGTCCAGTCGAGAAGGTCCTGGGCGCTGCACCAGGGTAATAGTAGCCATTGGTTCGCAAAGTCCCACACAGCGGCACGTGCCGGAAAACGGGCCAAGTTTACGCTGCTCACTCACTGCCTGCTGGTGCGCAAGGAAGGCCGGCTCTCGCTCTGTCGAACCTGACGGAAAACAGCAAACTAAGATCATGGGCTGAAGCTGATGTCGTGCCAGAAAAAGGCATATCTTCAGTCGTGCCGCACCCAATCTGGATAGAAATAAAAATGCATAAAGCATTTGTACAGGACGATGAATCTTCAAATGCCTACCATAGTTCAGGCCGCAGGAACCGACACGGGGTCAAAAAGCGTCAAAAGATATAAAGAGCTGCGGTGACGAAAATATATATATTAGACCACGAACAGCGAGTTTTTTTTCGGGGCCGTGACGGACTTCACACAGTACTTTGTGAGCAAATATACATCAGCGGACCCATGGAAACTACCTGTTGCGGTAATTGACTTTATTCTAGCATAATTATTCCGTGATTTGAAGAACGACAACGGTGAAGAAATGAAGCATCAACTGTTTATGATATACTCATTAGCTCGACATTTTGGAGAAAATTGGTGCCCAGAGAGCATCACCAAGTAAACGTCTTTCCTTTCCTTATTCCAACCGACGTTAATCGCAAAAATAACAACATCTCAGAAAACGGAAGGGAAAGGTCACCGAGGCAACGGACCGAGTCGCTGGTCAGCTTGTCCGATGACGGCGAGGAAGAGCTGCGTCAGTGTGACTCTCTCCAGTACCACGGTTCTGTGAGCTCAACTACCACACTTTGGCCGTATTCACAACAGGGCTCGGGTTAAGGGGAAGACATGTCCAGATGATGTGTGTGAGGGCGGTGGGGGTAAAAAGGTTTAAAAAGCGTGGTTGTGTAACCGGCTTCACAAATCGGTTCTCATACGATAATTACCTTTTTAATTTCTTGCAGCACAATTAACTGCGTTACAATTACTTACATTGAAGCACATGACACCTATCAAATATCACACCAGCATAGAACAGAAAACTTCGCATGCCAAATGTATCCGAATTAGCTTCCTAGGAGGTGGTTACATTTTCATGGAGTTTTTATGATGAAATATTTCCCTCAATATCCCCTATGATATAAGCCAATATTACTTGCCCACATAACTGGTGGCACTGGGTCGGGTCACCAAAAATGGCATCAGATCGAGTCTGAAGAGTGTCCTGTTTATGTCTATGGTGTCATCTTTATGTTGTGCTGTGTCTTCCTAAAGCCGATACGCCCCGGTGAAAAAGCAATTTGTAGCGTTTTGAGGGAGGACAGTCAAATTGTAGTCCTACGGCTAACATTTCCAGAATGCTCTAGTGTGACGAAATTCGCCTTTAGTTGGGCGTCGGATGCTTCGATTGTTCATATCAAGGATGTGAATAAACAGCATCGAACAGCATATATGCACTTCAAGGACAACTAAATTATATCATTTCAAGCAAGTGCACTTGCCATCAGCATTATACAAACCGACAATTCAAGGAATCTCCCGTTAGGTGCATTTTACATCATAAATTATCAGATCCCGTAGATATTGGCCATTCGCCTGTGAATGATGAAAATGAAATACAAGTACTGACATATACTTCCACGATATATCATGCCACGTGTCACTTTCCACCCAAAAATAGTTAATTTGGACACTGGGATACTGGTCGCATCAAAGGCCATCAGAAGTCGCCACAGGTAAACTGGGGTTATTGATCTCTGGTGAGCTAGGGCTATCCAACACACAGTAAGCTGGTCTTCTGGTGGACTTATACAAAAGTGAACACTGATTTAGCTTCAGTTGAGTTCTATTCACGGGTGCTGATTTTTGAAGAGTATGGGGGGGGAGGATACATGAAGGTAATGGGCAGCACCAACTGGATTTGGGGGACACACTTCATAGGGTCGCATGCTACAAGATCAAATTATTTGAAGGGGCAAAGCGAACACTGATGGGGCATTTGCCCCCTCAAAAGTACATAAAACAACATCCCTGGTTCCATTGATCTCATGAAGTTCTGTTGACTCCACGCAACATAGGTCATAATGATAAACAATATTTGCTTTGCTCAAGACAGTATTTTGTTACTCTGCAAACTCTTAGCACAAGCTGACGTGCAACTCAGCTGAACAAGCATGGCGAACGGCCTCGCGTTGACACAGCACGCGCCGCTGCTCACTATTGATATCTGTTAAAATATCTGGTCCCGTGCAAGAGCGGAACACATGCACATGTCGGATGTGCGATGGCAATTTGAACGGAACACATGCACGTGTCGGATGTGCGAAGATAACTAGAACGGAACACATGCACGTGTCGGATGTGCGATGATAACTAGAACGGAACACATGCACGTGACGGATGTGCGATGTCAATTTGAACGGAACACATGCACGTGTCGGATGTGCGAAGATAACTAGAACGGAACACAAGCACGTGTCGGATGTGCGATGATAACTAGAACAGAACACATGCACGTGTCGGATGTGCGATGATAACTAGAACAGAACACATGCACGTGTCGGATGTGCGATGATAACTAGAACGGAACACATGCACGTGACGGATGTGCGATGTCAATTTGAACGGCACACATGCACGTGTGGGATGTGCGAAGATAACTAGAACGGAACACATGCACGTGTCGGATGTGCGATGATAACTAGAACGGAACACATGCACGTGTCGGATGTGCGAAGATAACTAGAACGGAACACATGCACGTGTCGGGTGTGCGATGATAACCACCATATCGCGATAGGCCTTGCCAACGCGTAATGACACAGATGACGCAGACGCCCATGCATTCATGTTGGGTAGAATGTGCTGATGACATTTTTGGGTGATTTCCCGGACAACTGGGTGCATACAGAAAAATACGTGCAATAGCAGTCTGACGCCTGGTGTCGTAGAAATTCCACACGAGCTTGTGTGGCAAATACGATACCTCAACTAATTAATTAAAACGAAATAAAAACCGGAAAGGGTTTTGCATTGGCGTGCGCTCCCTTCGGACTAGGAGTCGGAGTAAACTACAGCCGAGCGAGGGCGACGCGCTTGAGTAGCGTGCGTAGACCCGGCATATACAGCTGACAAGCGCGCGACGTGCGCGACCAGAACTGCCAGGCAGTGTGTGGCCGGTCCCCAGTCCCAGTCGGTCTGTGCGACCGGTCCCCAGTCCCAGTCAGTCTGTGCGGCCGGTCCCCAGTCCCAGTCAGTCTGTACGACCGGTCCCCAGTCCCAGTCAGTCTGTGTGGCCGGTCCCCAGTCCCAGTCAGTCTGTGCGGCCGGTCCTCAGTCCCAGTCAGTCTGTGCGGCCGGTCCCCAGTCCCAGTCAGTCTGTGCGACCGGTCCTCAGTCCCAGTCAGTCTGTGCGGCCGGTCCCCAGTCCCAGTCAGTCTGTGCGGCCGGTCCCCAGTCCCAGTCAGTCTGTGCGACCGGTCCTCAGTCCCAGTCAGTCTGTGCGGCCGGTCCCCAGTCCCAGTCAGTCTGTGCGGCCGGTCCCCAGTCCCAGTCAGTCTGTGTGGCCGGTCCCCAGTCCCAGTCAGTCTGTGCGGCCGGTCCCCAGTCCCAGTCAGTCTGTGCGGCCGGTCCCCAGTCCCAGTCAGTCTGTGCGGCCGGTCCCCAGTCCCAGTCAGTCTGTGCGGCCGGTCCCCAGTCTGAGCGCACAAGCTTGGCCATGTTGCGAGTCTGGCCGGGCTATCGTGACACGCCGTAACGCCGCCCGGCACGGCCAACAGGTGGCTTTTGACGGGTGGCCGTGGCGCGTGGCAGGCACCGAGCCGCCTGTTACGAACACAGTCACACGAGTCACAGCGTCACAGCCGCCAGATGACGTCGTCACAGCGTCACAGCCGCTAGCTGACGTCGTCACATCGTCACAGCCGCCAGTTAACGTCCTCACAGCGTCACAGCCGCCAGATGACGTCGTCACAGCGTCACAGTCGCCAGCTGACGCCGTCACAACATCACACCACCTTGCTAGTACCTATTTAGGTAGGTCCATACGTTGCACGGCGGCATGCGCAAGGTTTTGCATCGCTTTGCCTTGGAACAAGACTGCAGCGTTTTAGTTCGAGGACTTGGTTGCATGCACCCTGGTTAACTAGGTCTAGACCTTGCGGTTGGTGGACGCAAGCCTTACCCTTGCAACAAGGCCGTGCCTTTGTGATCCTGTTCAGCGTTACCACCGAAGCAATGCTTATCGGCGTCTTCGTGGCAAGACGTGCTTACCGATAGTAGTACCGGAGGCTCATGGATCTGAACGCGCAACTCCGACATGCTCCCACTGAAGGGCGAGCCAGGGCATTTGATGACATGCCGACACACACCACAACGCCGGTTTCTAAAAGCTGTGCAATGTGAGTGGGATGAACCAAAAAGACACCTCCGGCATGCCTCCGTGTTCATCACCAAACCTTAATTGTGTTCTACTTTTGGCCAAAATAGCCCTGCCGACATCACCATACCTACAGTTGAATCTTATCGTCCTCCCGCCTCCGCCCCCAGCCGGTCGCAGCTTCGCCCATGCATTCGCAATGACATTCATGCAGATTGCGGACTCCGTTCTATGTAGATTCCATATAGACGTAATGACGCAATGGCCGTGTCCTCCATCACACGACGAGTAATGGATCCGGGCCGGTGGTCGTGTACAGAGCCGCCCAAAACCAGCTACGCGATCGAAGCTGGCCCGACGGCTTCTGCCGGCGCAGGGTCCGAGCAAAGGGCCACACCTCGCCACTGTGCCCCGGCTGTCCTCACTCCCGGCAACCGGTCGGAAGAGCCCGCTCCGGCCGTCAGCCAGCCTCAGTCAGGCCGTCCACAGCGCGTCCACAGCGCGTCCACAGCCGACCCAAGCACTCGACATAGGCCAGCGAGGTCTTCGAGGCTGGGCCGTCCACAACGCGACCACAGCCGACCCAAGCACTCGACATAGGCCAGCGAGGTCTTCGAGGCTGGGCCGTCCACAACGCGACCACAGCCGACCCAAGCACTCGACACAGGCCAGCGAGGTCTTCGAGGCTAGGCCGTCCACAGCGCGACCACAGCCGACCCAAGCACTCGACATAGGCCAGCGAGGTCTTCGAGGCTGGGCCGTCCACAACGCGACCACAGCCGACCCAAGCACTCGACATAGGCCAGCGAGGTCTTCGAGGCTGGGCCGTCCACCACGCGACCACAGCCGATCCAAACACTCGACACAGGCCAGCGAGGTCTTCGAGACGGCACGGGCACGAGATGTTTCACAACTGACAACGGCAGAAAGACAGGCAGGAAAGACCTTCCAGACCGCTATTCATTGGAATGCAGTGAAGCTTCCGTGCAAATATCAGGGCTGGGGTCTCAAGGGCACTGCCTGCTTGCGTTTTTTTCTGGGTAATTTGGGATTTTCTGCCACCCAGCTTAACAAATTATATGTGCGTACCATTCTCGGTTTGATGTTCCGGGGAAATCAACTGTAGATAACAAATGTAAAAAGAAGAAGTTAAAACAAATACAAACACAGGAAAAAGACACGGTGTCACTGGAGGGGTGCCGTTTTGTATTCTGACGTGTGCCATCGGCTGACAAACATGAGGAGAGTACTCGACATTCCTTTAGGGGCGCCGCCTTTCCATGGGAGAGGGAGGCACACGCACTCGCTCTCGCTCTCGGAAGAACGTTTGGATGAAATTTCATACTGGCTGTGTTCAAAGGTTTTTCAGAACAGCGAAAATTGACCGCTTGGAATGATTCCCGCATTGCATCAGTGCCGTGCCTTAACCCGTGCTCCGTTGGAACTCACTACCGAGCGCGCTTCACTGTGGGCTAGAGGGGGGGGCAAATGTTTTCTCCTGGTTATATCGAAAATCATTGGGGTAAAATACAAATATCGTTGGAAAGCTTTCAATGACATTGGCATGAAATATTTGCAGCATTTACTTCTCAACCTGTCACATCTATATCCTGGATCCTAGATCTACACATTGGTATGTGGACCTCGAATACAAGGCTCTAGGCTCTTGGAATGTCATTTGGGGGTTGACACAACATTCAAAAACTGTTCGGGGTCACGAAGAAGAGGTGCACCTTTTTGTAGTTTAAAAAAAAACGAGGCATGGTTCAAGAAGCACGATGTCGATACTATTTTGGGAAGGGTGTCTATTCGGAGCTCATGAAGTGGTATATTCCACCACATTTCACTACACAAATTATCACTACTTTTAATGAGCCGTCTCACTTGCCGACCCAATTGACCCTATGAAGCACATGGTCTCCGAGCGATCGTACAAATCTGAGGAACTTACAACCTCCCGTTGTCAATGTCTCCAGGAGACCCGTGGACAGATGCCAGAACAGAGATCGGTACCGACCCCAACGAAGCCCCTCCGTGGCTGGGCCTCAACACCCATCGCCGATTAACGTAGCTGGGCGGCGGGGAGTCTGGGATATCTGACTGGACGGCGGGGAGTCTGGAATAGCTGGCTGGACGGCGGGGAATCTGGGATATCTGGCTGGACGGCGGGGAGTCTTGGATATCTGGCTGGACGGCGGGGAGTCTGAGATATCTGGCTGGACTGCGAGGGGTCTGGGATACCTGGCTGGGCGGCGGAGAGTCTGGGATACCTGGCTGGGCGGCGGAGAGTCTGGGATATCTGGCTGGACGGCGGGGAGTCTGGGATATCTGGCTGGACGGCAGGGAGTCTGTGATATCTGGCTGGACGGCAGGGAGTCTGGGATATCTGGCGGACGGCGGGGAGTCTGGGATATCTGGCTGGATGGCGGGGTGTCTGGGATATCTGGCTGGACGGCGGGGAGTCTGGGATACCTGGCTGGGCGGCGGAGAGTCTGGGGTATCTGGCTGGGCGGCGGAGAGTCAGGGATATCCTGCTGGACGGCGGGGAATCTGAGATATCTGGCTGGACGGCGGGGAGTCTGGGATATCTGGCTGGACGGCGGGGAGTCTGAGATATCTGGCTGGACTGCGAGGGGTCTGGGATACCTGGCTGGGCGGCGGAGAGTCTGGGATACCTGGCTGGGCGGCGGAGAGTCTGGGATATCTGGCTGGACGGCGGGGAGTCTGGGATATCTGGCTGGACGGCAGGGAGTCTGTGATATCTGGCTGGACGGCAGGGAGTCTGGGATATCTGGCGGACGGCGGGGAGTCTGGGATATCTGGCTGGACGGCGGGGTGTCTGGGATATCTGGCTGGACGGCGGGGAGTCTGGGATACCTGGCTGGGCGGCGGAGAGTCTGGGGTATCTGGCTGGGCGGCGGAGAGTCAGGGATATCCTGCTGGACGGCGGGGAATCTGAGATATCTGGCTGGACGGCGGGGAGTCTGGGATATTTGGCTGGGCGGCGGGGAATCTGGGATATCCTGCTGGACGGCGGGGAATCTGAGATATCTGGCTGGGCGGCGGGGAGTCTGGGATATCTGGCTGGACGGCGGGGAGTCTATGATATCTGGCTGGACGGCGGGGAGTCTCGGATATCTGGCTGGACGGCGGGGAGTCTGGGATATCTGGCTGGACGGCGGGGAGTCTGGGATACCTGGCTGGATGGCGGGGAGTCTGGGATATCTGGCCGGGCGGCGGGACAGCCAGTCAGCACACTGTGCAGCTCGACGGCCGGTGCAGCGCACGCTGCAGGGGAGCGGCGAAATTCAGACTCGTCGGAGCGGCAGTGGCGACGTCAGCAATCGCCGAACGGCACGGAGCCGACAGGGAGCAGCCCTGCTGGGTTGGTGTGTGTGCGTTCGACCTGTCCTGCTGGATTGGTGTGCGTTCGACCCGTCCTGGCGAGTTGGTGTGTGTTCGACCTGCGCTGGCGAGTTGGTGTGCGTTCGACCCGTCCTGGCGAGTTGGTGTGTGTTCAACCTGTGCTGGCGAGTTGGTGTGTGTTCGACCTGTGCTGGCGAGTTGGTGTGTGTTCGACTTGTGCTGGCGAGTTGGTGCGTGTTCGACCTGTGCTGGCGAGTTGGTGTGTGTTCGACCCGTGCCGCGTGAGTGCCCGGTAGCCGGGTCAGGACATTGCGGCAATGGAACATTAAACATGTCTACTGAGTATCACATGCATGAGCACAGGCGGATTCTGGCGCCGACAGCCCCAGTGACAAACGCGTTCCGCAGACTTCCGGGCCGTTCCCGACTCCCGACCGACTAAGACTAAGGTCCCACTCCGCATGTCCGCTCCGTCAGCCTGGCGAGTTAAGCGTGCTCGGCGCCCGCCCGATCACGCCGCCGGCGGACAGGCGACCCGGGCGGGCGACACTTGTGGCTCCCACCTTTGGTGCAGCTGTAGAGGCGGCGTCTGGCGGCGACGGCGCCGGCCGGCCGGCGCGGCTCGGGCGTGCTGGCCTCTCGGCTGGGCCGCTTCAGCACGGCCGGAGGACTGGTGAGGCACGTGACGGCGGCGTCCGGCGGTGTCACCTGTGTCGCCGGCCTGTCAGGCCAGTACACGGCACACTCAGTCACCGCCAGCGCTGCACACCTCACACAAAGCCAGTGCGTCCAAGTCCATATTTTAAGACATATTCTCAGGTTGAATAGGGTAAATGACAAATTCACATTAACGGGGCATACCAAACCAGTGTGTACCAGACCCCCCCCCCCGATCCACCCGCATCTCCAGCAATGATCACCGCCCACCGGCGACACGCGCTACAGGCGCACACCGGCCGTCCCGCACCAGTCTCGGCTCTGCGGCGACCATCAGCCCGCCCGTCAACTAGCCATTCATCATCATTGACCAACCTTGATGTTTTGCTACTTAATTTAGCTATATCAGCTGCGTAAATATGGCTTAATGTGCTTCTCCAGGTTTAATTTATGTGGGCATATTATCATGATCACATTGCAGTTGATAGATGAAAACAACGCTCCAGACATTAAAATATACCAAAGGAAAATCAATGGTGAAATGAAACGAATTCAAATCAAATGAAAATAAAGTGTGAACATTATCTAGGAATTCCTGTGGACAATCTTACGCGGAGGAGGCATATAAACAGCGTTTCAAAACATAAACTCGGTAGCAGCATTACGTTATAGCAAGAAAAAACAGCTCTCATGACAGGTGAAATAAAACTACTATGTGGTGGTCTGGCTCTTCCGCACCTCAATTATTGATACATACATACCTTAACTATCAACATAGTTTGCAAGTGTAATCAATATTCAAGAATTCCTGCGGACAAAATCTTACGTGGGGAAGGCATATAAATGACGTTTCAAAAAAATCGGTAGCAACATTTAATTATAGCAAGAAGAAAACATCTCTCACGGCAGGTGAATGAAGAATTATTAGATGGTAGTTTGATTCTTCAGAACTTCAAATATTGATACATAAATACCTTATCTATCAACATGGTTTTGTCCAGGAAATTAATTATAGAATGACGAAGCCCGATACAATTATTAAAGGTCAGAAACGTCCTGTTCGAATTATTGACCCAAAATTGGCTATACATATATCCATCCAATGAATTATTCATTGAAAAAGATAACCTAAACCTTTCCGACACAGTGCATGAGCAGTGCATATTTATTATATTACGAATTTAACCAAACTCCGCCATCGCTTGTTGTTAAAAAAAATTAAGTCAAGAACAGAGCGAGAGAGTGAGAGTGAGAGTGAGAGAGAGAGAGAAAGCGAGAGCGAGAGAGAGAGAGAGAGAGAGAGAGAGAGAGAGAGAAAAAAAAAAAAAAAAAAAAAAAAAAAAAAAAAAAAAAAAAAAAAAAAAAAAAAAAAAAAAAAAAAGAGAGAGAAGAGAGAGAGAGAGAGAGAGAGAGAGAGAGAGAGAGAGAGAGAGAGAGAAAAATTCCACGGCATTTCCTTGTACCATTTCTGGCCACAAATGATATATTCGTATTATTGCCTTGCATGCACCGTAGCACCTGGAACGGAATTATTTGCAGACAAATTTATAGAATAGAAGATGGAAGGACCACGTCCATTTCTGATTATCAGTATAATATGCATTCTTATTATTATGGCCGCTCACCTGTCGGCAGCCAGCACCGAGCCGGTGGGCAGCGCTGGCTCGGCGGCGGCGTCGCCTCCCTCCGCCGACGACTTCCCGTCCGCGTCGGTCTCCCCGTCCGAGTCGACCTCCGAGGCGGCCGGCAGACCCGCCGGCCGCAGCGACACCACCGCCGCCGTGCCGCCGCCGATCGCCGCGTCGATGGCGGCGTCGATGTTGAACAGCATCTGCTTGTCCCACGTGGACGGGTCGGCAGCAGGCGTGCCGCCAAAGCCGGCCGGCCGCTTTTTCGGCGCGCCGTCGGTGTTGGCGCGCTTCTTGTTGGCGGTTTTGCCGGCCAGCGAAGAGACAGTACGGCACGATGCGGCCGGTGTCTGCGAGAAATGCGCGGCGGTGACACACCGCCCATCTACTGTTGTCCCCACTAGCTGGATACCAGTGCTCACCAACTTCCTTGGGGTGCTGAATATTACGTCACTAATGTCCCCACACTCGGACACAAACGAGCATAAACGGATACTCACAAACGTACCTACGATAAATATGAAATCATGGGTGTTGGTTCGCAAAATGAACTTGGGAAAATTGTTGCTTTATGAATATGATTAGAGCATGAAGGTGGACGTTTCACACAATTCGACAGTTGGCCAGAAGCTTAACATTGAAAATATCTGCTTTTTGGTGAAGAAATTCATCGAATTTTACCGCACCAGTTTTTTGCTAGGCCTACGCTTTGCTAATTCCTGTCACATGATAATTTTGTTCCAAAAAACGAACGATGTGTGACGTGTGACGTGTGAAATGCTTCGGATGGGGGTTCGCTGGGAAAAATGACTATCCAATTCGATGATTAGTTCTATTCTTTCCACATTTTCTAGTGGTTAAGAAACCCGGGGACCCGCTGAGCTTTGATGCACCTAATCTCTTTGGTTAAATATGGTACCAGATTGGCTACCGAACGTAGGCGCTGGTTCGGTGTTCTTTTTTGGACCAGTTGTGCTTTTCTTCGTCTACGGATGTGTTTTAGGGCTGCAGCCAATTTTTGCTAGGGGCCGGCACACGTTTGAGACCACGACTCTTTTTATAGTTTTTTTTTGTGCACCGATGATATTTTTGAAGTATCTCCGCGTTTTCGAAGACCACGATGTGTTTATTTAGTGTCCGGTATTTTTGTTCCTTCTTTAGGGCCATGTTGTCGCTTTTTGAGGGCCACCAGCCCGTTTTTTAGGCCCATGTGGTCTCATGGACCCAGTGTACCTTGAGGGTCTCCGTTGTTGTTGTTTTTTAGAGCCCCTGTGTGTTCATTTAGAGTTGCAATGCATGTTTTAGGGCCTTGTCGCTTTTTGCGAGACTAGGAAGTTTTGTTCAACTAGGAATGCCTGGTGCATTTTCGGCCTCTCGTGCTCTTAGAGTCCGCTGTGTTTATTTGGGGCTCCTGATCGCACATTTGTGGGACCCCAGCACGATTTTGGGAGCTCCGTTACAATTTTTCGGGGTCCCGTCGCAAATTTTCGGGCCAGGCGCTTGGTACCGGGGGACCCCAAGCCAGTTTTCTGGGCTCGACGTAATTTTTGGTGACTTCTTTTGATTTTTTTGTTAATGTCCGAGTCCCAGCCTGATTTTTCGGGCACCGGCGCCATATTTGTATGTCCCGCTGCGATTTGTCGAGCTCCAGTACGTTTTTTTCCGAGTCCATACGCGATTTTTTTAGGCATCTGGTGGCATGCTGGGGCTCGGGAGCGATTTTCCTGTCTCGGGCATATATTTTTCGGAACCTCTCCATATTTTGGAGAGTCTCGGCTTGATTTTTGTCGAGTCCCGATACGATTTTTTTAGCCACGCCGTGCTTGCAGAGGGTTGCAGTTGATGCCCGGACTCGGATTTTTGGGACTACCGACAGGAATTTTGGGTCCCGAGCACGGTATTTGGGGGGTTCGGGACGAGTTCGCGGGTCGTGTTGCACTTAACTGGGCCCCAGAGCGTTTTGGCGGGCCCCGGCGCAAATTTTCGGGGGGCTGGTACGATATTTTGTGCCCGCTGTATATATTTACAGCCCCCTACGCGAATCCTGTGGGCCCAGACGCGAATTTATGGGACCCAGCGCGATTTTGTCGGCACCCGTCGCGATTTTTGGGAGCCCGCCCTTCAGGAGGGGGGAGGAGAGGGGGGGGGATAATTTTCCTCTTTGGTACGCACTGCGGCTTCTCAGTTTTTAGCTGACGGCACCCTCCGGAGTAGAAAGGCCATTCGCAAAATTTTCTTCCGGGACCAGTTCTGAATTTTCCGGTGCTCAGATCGATTCGATGGAGTCCTCTTGTGATTCTTTTGGGCTCGAGTTCTACTTTTTTTAAGCCCCCTGCACGATTGTTTTGGCCCCGGTACGATTTTTCGGGCTCCCGGTGCGTTTTGGGTTCTTCGGGTTCCCGGTGCGAGTGACATTCCGGGTAGGAATTGATTTTGGGAAGCCAGCTGCGACTTGTTCGGCTCCGGCGCCATTTTTTTGCCCCTAGTGAGATTTTCAAGGGCAGCGGAGTGAAATTTTTGGCTTTAAGTGCGATTTTTTCGGCCCCGTGGTCACTTGTTTGGATCCCTGGCGCGAGTTTTGGTGGCCACGACACGTCTTGGGGCCCAACACGTTTTGGGGGCTTTTGGGGCGATTGTTGTGACCCCAGAGTGATTTTCCATGTCCGGACTGTATTTTCGTTGCCCTGGCCTCATTTTTGGGTGGTCCAGATGAGACTTTTGGGGCCACGGTGTGACCTGTCGTGCGCATAGCGTGATTTTCGGGGGCCCGGGGGAGACTTTTTGATAACCCCAGGCTCAGAGTGACTTGCAGGATCCCCGGACCGATCTTTTGGAGCCCTCGTGATTTTCATGAACCCTGGCACGACATTTGTGCCTCCAGCGTGATCTTTAGGGACCCAGATGCGAACCTTTGAGGCCCCAGCGTAATTTGCAGGGGCCCCAGTACGACTTTGTGAGGGCCCAGCGCAATATTCAGGGGTTCCGGCCCGATCAATTGGGCCCCAGCGTGATTTTCAGGGGCCCGGCCAGTCGTTTTGGCCCCAGCGTCATTTTCAGGCGCGCACAGCGTGATTGCCAAAGGCCCTGACCCGATATTTTGAGGCCACAGCGTGATTTTCGGGGGCCCGGCGCGGCTTTTTGCTGGCCCCAGCGGTACTTTCAGGGGCCCGGTCCCATTTTTGGAGACCCAACGGGCCCGGAATGATTTGTGGGCCCTAATGTAATTTTCAGGGTATTGGTGAGATTATAGGAACCCCAGCGTCATTTTCAGGGACCCCGCGCGACTTTCCGGGGCCCAACATGATTCATATGGGCCCCGGTGCGTTTTTAGGGTGTGTGTGCAGGGGGGAGGGGCGCAGTGATATTTTTAAGGGCCACGGTCACATTTGTGGAGCCCCAGTGTCATTTTTAGGGGCCCCGTAACGATTTTTTTACCCTCAATGTGATTTCCAGGGGCCTATGTGGGATTTTGGGGGCCCCAGCGTCATTTTCATGGCCCCTGTGCGACTTTTGGAGCCCACAATATGATTCCAAGGGGCCAGTTGCGCTTTTTGGGCCAAACGGTATTTCAGGGGACCTTGTCCCATTGTTGGAGCCCTCGTGTCATTCGTAGGGACCATGGAACGATTTTTTTTGCCACCCAATGCGATATTCAGGGGCCTTGGTGCGATTTTGACAAACAGTGTCAATTTCAGGGGCCCTGCACGACTTTTCGGGCCCCCAATGTGATTTTGGGGCCCGTGCGATCTTTGGGCCCGCAGCGTCGTTTTCAGGGATCACTGCGCGGCTTTTGGGCCCACAATGTGATTTTTAGGGGCCCAAGTGCGATCTTTGGGGCACCAATGTGATCTTCAGGAGCATTGGTACAATTTGGGAGGGGTCTGCATGATTTTTAGGGGCCCCTGCGCGTCTTTGAGGCTCCAGCGTCATTTTCAGGGGCCCCTGCACGGCTTTTTGGGGTCCCGAATGTAATTTGTATGTGCACCGTGCTATATTTGGGGCTCACAGCGTCATTTTCCGAGCCCCTGTGCGACTTTTGGGGCCTCCAATGTCATTTTAGGGGCCTGTGCGTTTTTGGCCCCCAGCGTCGTTGTCAGGGGCCCATGCGCGGCTTCTTTGGGCCCCAATGTTATGTTTAGGAGCCCCGTGCTATCTTTGGGGCTCACGGCGTCGTTTTCAGGGGCCTGCGCGGCTTTTTTAGCTCCCCAATGTTACTTTTTAGGAGCCTTAATGCGATTTTGGGGCCCAGATGTCATCTTCAGGGGCCTTGGTGCGATTGGGGGGAGGGCAGTGCCATTTTTGGGGCACATGCGCGACTTTTCGGAGCCCCGAACGTTGTTTTCAAGGGGTCCTGTGCGGCTTTTTGGGCCCCCAATTTGATTTTAGGGACCCCGTACTATCTTTGGGGCCCAGCGTCATTTTTCCGGGGGGGGCTGCGCGATTTGTTCGGGCTCAAATGTATTTTTAGGGGCTCCAAATGCGATTTTTGGTGCCGCAATGTGATTTTCAAGGGCCTTGGTGTGATTTTGGGGGCTCCCAGGGTTATTTTCCTGGGCCACTGTTCGACTTTTTGGGGGACCCAACTGGATTTGTATGCCACCTGACGCAATTCTGCCACCCGTCGCGATTCTTGGGGCCCCCACAACCTCTTAGGGGCAGTGTTAAATTATTATTCGAATAGGATGGAATATAACACTTAATGAACACTAAATCAACATCCTTTCCAAAGGAGTATCGACATCGTGTTCCTTGATGCGTGTTCCTGAAGTCCTCATGTCTCGCTTCTAACTGTATCCCGTTTACAAGTTCTTTATGCTCGCCATAACGGATCTAGGATCGTGATAACGATCATCCTGCAACGCAATTCCAGGTGAAGGGATTACCTATGATATACTATGTTATGCAATGCCAGTTTATAGCCTAGGTGTTAGTATCGTTATCGTTGATATTGGTGTCCCTAAATTCGGTACCTCTCAAAACACTCAAAACTGAAACAGTGATATATACGCAGTTGTCTCAAAACTGGGTTTGCAAGACTTAATTTTTTTTAAAAACATTATTTTCATGGCGATTTCGACATCCTGTACTCGTTTCGACATCTCACACCTAATGAGAAATCATTATGTTAACACTGCCCGGTGGGATGGCCCCCTTAGCCCTCCTTCGGTACGCCACTGACTCCCTCCCATCACGCACTACGCGGCGGTAGTGCAGACGTATTCAGATCAGCACCAACACGTGGCAGCAGTTGGCTGTAGTTTACAACAGCAACTATATGCCGATATTCCACCCATACAGAAGCGGCACCCATGGACGGTGGGGGAGTCGCCCCTTGGCTTGGCCCCAAGGGGAAGCCATGTCCTTTCAGCAACCTTCTCACATTTCGGGAGGCCTTAAGCATAAAAGCACACCCGTCCTGTTCTCCTGAGGTCAGGCCAGGACAGGAGGAACACTCGCATTGACAGGAGGCCCGGGAGCCCACGAACATGTCTCAACATCGGGAAGAAGGTCCCTAACCAAGAGGTCCGTTGGTCTAAGCAGCAAGGGCCAAAGCTGCCTCTGAACGTCGCGAGAAAAAACCTTTCGGATTCGCTAGTATGTTTGCCGGAGGCCCCAGGGTTAACAGGACCCATACGCCATGACAGAAGGCAGGAACGTAGCCGATAATTGGTCAGGAGGCTGGCGGCTCATACCAGGGGCCCAGCTCCGTTCCAAAACTGCAAAAATCCACGAAGTTCCGCCACTATACTTTCAAAATTTTCTCTTTTTTCTGGTAAAATCGAATTCTTACAAGACCATCACAAAATAACCCTAAATTGCACTTTCCCTAACTTGCATATTTTGTCTGGTTTCAAGAATACCTACCAGCTTCAAGGGAGCTCCTCTAGCTCCCAGAGGCCCCTCGAGCCAGGGACCACTCCTGTTCCTAGTCAGTCTTCACATTCCCGGGACTCCAGCTCTCAGGCCTTCGAATTCCTAGAATTCCCCCAAGTTCCATAAATTCATAGGGGCTCTCCAGCTCCCAAGGGCTCCTCAAATTCCACCGGCTTTAATCCGTTCAGGGCCATCCAATACCTGCAGGAGCCATGGAACTCCATGTCCATGATATTAGCAACGCATTCGCATTCGCATTCAGCATCCTATTCGCATACTCTCCGAATTCGTTCATTTTTTTCAGGATATGATCTTTGTCGCTTGCAAAAGTAAGGCAAACAACGATTCTTCAGTAGGACGAGCGGTTCGATCTCCAGAGGTCCAGAGAGGTCACTTGGGTCAAAAACGGTGTACCGCATAAAATTCGAAGTATTTCACTTAGCCGAATGATTCCAACGCCTAGATGTCCGCTGTCCATCAAAGATGCAGCACATCGAATTACGTGAACTTCAATGTCACAGTTTGACCTCCGGTCACCGAAGTTGGCTTTACTCATGCACTATATCTATTTACGGGGTACCGAATAAAATCATGGTGACACATTGGAGATACCTGATTTTTGCAGGTCATAGTCTACATAGCACGTACATAGAGCACATCGATCAAAATGACCCATTATGGCTACTGATTCATCACCGTTCGCCAAAAAATCCCCAAAAATGCAACTATACCAAATTCTTGTGTACCCGATAATTTTCGCAAAATTGTACTTGGCACGGCGACAAAAAACCCAGACATTGGTTATGGCCCATGGATGCAGCACATTGAAGGATCTGGCCTACAATCTCATAGTTTGACCTATATTCGCGATTATTCGGCGCTAATATCCATCCGATAAATGTATTCAGGAAAATTGTATTCGGTACACCGTAATATTCCAATAGGGTGTAATGTTAAAGTCTTCGTTGACCTGAGGTCAAATAGTGACCTCGAGTGACCAGTTGACTTGGTGTGCTGCATGCCACCGTGATAGCGGTGGCACAAGCGTTTGAATCATTCCAATAAGTGAATTCTCCGGCAAGTTATGCGGTACCCCAGATTTGACCTGGCTGACCTTTTCGCCTCTGAAGGCGAAATGGTTCGTCGGAGCAGAAAATCGTTTCGGGAGGCATGTACGGGTATGTCTGCGAAAGTTGTGTTAAATTTTCAGACGAATCGGAAGACATTGGTGAATTCGTTTCTGAATGCGTTGTTGAATGGGATGCTAGTGCTACCTGATGAAATGCGTCATCAATAGAGGTCAGGCCACGCAGTGTGCTGCTTCTTGTGTTGCTAGTGCATGCATCAGTGTTGAGATAGTCTACATTCAATGCTTCGTTTGGCCCACATACGGTACCCAAGTGGACTACTTTCTCTTTGTGTATTTCATAAAACCTGACCTGAGGTCAAACGCTGGCGCTGACGGGCACATGCTCGGATATGCTGCGTCCTTGCTCGGTGGGCGATTATTCGACGCTAATATCCATCCGATAAATGTATTCAGGAAAATTGTATTCGGTACACCGTGATATTCCCATAGGGTGTAATGTTAAAGTCTTCGTTGACCTGCGGTCAAATGGTGAACTTGAAGGTGACATGCTTGGATGTGCTGCTTTCTTGTCCGATGGGAGATTTTTTGGCGCTAATGTCCATCCGATGAATGTATTTAGGAAGGTACTATCAGGTACCCCGTAGATGGCAATAATGCATGGTCAAAACAGTATTTTGCGAATATAGCTCAAACTATGAGATTGTAGGCCAGATGCTTCAATGTGCTGCATCCATGGGCCATAACCAATGTCTGGGTGTTTTTTTTCGTCGTGCCAAGTAAAATTTTGCGAAAATTATCGGGTACACAAGAATTTGGTATAGTTGCATTTTTGGGGCTTTTTTGGCGAACGATGATGAATCAGTAGCCACAATGGGTCATTTTGATCGATGTGCTCTATGTACGTGCTATGTAGACTATGACCTGCAAAAATCAGGTATCTCCAATGTGTCACCATGATTGTATTCGGTACCCCGTAAATAGATATAGTGCATGAGTAAAACCAACTTCGGTGACCTGAGGTCAAACTGTGACATTGAAGTTCACGTAATTCGATGTGCTGCATCTTTGATGGACAGCGGACATCTAGGCGTTGGAATCATTCGGCTAAGTGAAATACTTCGAATTTTATGCGGTACACCGTTTTTGACCCGAGTGACCTCTCTGGACCTCTGGAGATCGAACCGCTCGTCCTACTGAAGAATCGTTGTTTGCCTTACTTTTGCAAGCGACAAAGATCATATCCTGAAAAAATGAACGAATTCGGAGATTATGCGAATAGGATGCTGAATGCGAATGCGTTGCTAATATCATGGACATTGGAACTCCAAGGGACCCAGCAGCTTTAAGAGACCCTACAAAATCAATGAAACCCTCCAGCTCCTAGGGGACCATCCTATTCACAGCCGTACCTCGAAAACTCCCGAGACTCCGCCATGGAGCTCAAAGGTCAGCACATAGTTACCAGGGATCCCTCGACTTCAAGGGGCTGTCTGCATTCACAGGGTCCAGTAGTTATTTGGCTTTAGGGCGCACCGACTTCACGGGGTTCATCAAACTCCAAGGGGCTCAGATCGTACGAAGTGTCCCAGAAGGCTGAAAGGGGGCCGGGAAGCTTAAGAAGCCCTAAAAAGCTACGACTTCGTCGACACTTCTCCTGCTGTCTGAAGGGCCCGGCGTCGTCTTGAAAAGGCCTGTCGTCAAATACGGTCATCGGGTGGACACTCAAACGGGCAGCCACCCCAGCTCCCCCACCTTAGCTATGTAATTGACAGGAGGCCATAGAGCTCATGAAAATGCCTCCAACGCCAGACAGAGGTTCCCATGTTATTTCCCCGGGGCCAGGTCGGGATCCCCATTAGTATTACCAGGAGATCCTAGAGCTCGCGAGGATGTCCCGACACCGAACAGGTCATATTGTGCTGTTTTGAGGTCCCACATCAGGACAATTTTAGTCTTTCAAAAATGGGCTGTTCCTGTAATATTGCAATCCAGAGCATTATTATCTCTAGAAAATTACTATATACTTTTTCTCGTTGGATGGTTGAATGATGCTGTTTCATAATGACTGCGAACTGCTTCTTGAAAATAATAATTATATGTCTCAAATAGAACGAAAATTATCATCACCAGATTGGATGACAAAGGGTTTACAAAGGGCCTTCAAGAACTGACGGGAGGCCCCTAAAAAGGTAACGAAAGGACCTCAACACCCGGCGGGAAGGGGGGGGGGCTGTGGTGCCGTCCGGATACACACACTTCGTAGAAAAAGCGCAACGAATGCAGTGTAAGGTCAACTATTAAGATGCGGGTCTGTGGCCATCCAACCCCCCAAATACCTACATGTAAATATAACCTTAAAAGCAGCTTTTGTTCAATTTAGTTCAAAATAGGTAGTACGTTTTCTCGAGGTAGCAAATAATTTAAATCATCTAGTAGCGAAATATTGTAGCAATGACGGATAAATATTGTATTATTTGTGGAAACTTGGCGCACATGCCAGGCGGCCGCCACTTTGACAGTGAATCGTCTTTGTCTTTCATTCGTTTTTTCCGTCCCACGCGCACCAATCTTTCGTCAGCACACTGGCGTGCCCACACCCACGGTTCTTCTAGATATGCCATGACAAAACATGATATGATACATAGATGCCCGCACCCACGGGAGCACACCAACCAGGCCTCCTGGGGCGCACCTACTGCGCCAGGTGCGCGAAGGGCGCACACCGGACGAGATGTCGTCCAGATTGCTATACTTTACAACCTTGGCCCCAGGTCAGGAGTACCTATTGACAGGATGGCAAAAAAGAGCCCCGATCGGGCACCATAACGCAGGGAGGCCACGAGCTTGAGGATGAGAAGTGACGCCAATTTCTTATAGGTGGGGGCAAGTAGTGCTGAGGTTCCCATGGGGAACCGCTTGCCCCCCCCCCCTCCCACCTAGAAGAAATTGGTGTCACTCCAACACAACACCCAAGCTAAAAGGACACCCATGCCTACATCATGCTATCCCTCTCCTGAATGTGCATCTGATATCCACAACTTACCATAGGTGCAGGTTTCTGAAAACAAATATTGGGAGGGTATAATATATGGTAAATATCAAGATCAGGGTAAAATGCGATTTTTTGGATTTGTAAAATTACACGGTATTTTAACGTAAAAGTGACGATGCGACCACTCATTTTCTCGGCAAATGATTACTTTTAAGTCAGCGACGGTTGATGACGTCATAATGATTTGATGACGTCATATGCATTAAGTCAGGGACAAAACAAAAAATAAAATAACCTAACCTAACCTAACCTAGACTAAGATAACGTACCATAATATATAAAATATATTCCATCATAATATAATATAATATAATATAATATAACCTAACCTAACCTAACCGGAAAACCTGAATCGTCCAAAACAAATTGTTCGCCCATGACGTCACCAAATATATTAAAAATAAAATAATACGGCATCACAAGGAATTTCCAGCCCTTATCGACAGTGCTGGCATGGCGTGTTGCGAGTATTCATTCTTGGAGATAATGTCGGATTAAGGCAGAAACATAAGGTTTTCGATGTCAGAGTATTAAATCGAGTGCATGAAGTGTTGAATGTCTTCTTTATCACGTCTGTGACACACCAGGTACAGATAATTATACGCGATGTGCTATATTTGCAGTGAAGATTATGATCGTGCATTTGTTTGCCAACTGAAAAGTAATCATTTGCGGAGAAAATGAGTGGTCGCATCATCATTTTTCGATTAAAATACCCTGTATTCAAAAAAAAATCCTAAAAATCACATTTTACCTTGATCTTCATATATACCCAATATATGAAGGCAATGGGCGGATCCAAATGATTGGGAGGACATACCACATAGGGCCCCATTCTAAAAGTTGAAATTATTGCGAGGGCGAGGCCAACATTGGGAAGGGGGAAATGATGACCTCGCCCCCCCCCCCCAAAAAAAAATATCAAAGCTACACCTCTGCAACTTACCAATTCAAACTGGGAACCATCAGTCGAAGATGGCCGCGTCATGGACGGTGCTTGAAAAGGGGCAAGAAACCCCTTCTTCTTCAAGGTTGGCTGGGACATTGCGGGAACAAGTAAGTCGGTTCAGACTGCAGACGTTGGACGAACCGGGAAATTATAAGATATTGTGTCTCGGAATATCGCAGACTATAAGGATCATACGGCAGCGGGCATTGCGAACCTCAATTAATGTTCCTTAAATCTAATTCCGAAGGAATTCAATGAACGTTCATCGAATACACGCAACGATCCAAACCCGCGCAAAGTTATTTGTAATAGCTGTACCCCTTTACCGTACCCTAGTTATTTTAGACAGTACCCACTTCTGCACCCAACAGTTTGTATATTTTGTCTGCTGTCTTCTGCTGAAAATCATGACGATTTTTTTTCCTTTATGATAATAAAATCAATTTCACTTTTAATTAAATTTGTAATACCTTATATTCATTTTTACATCATATTATTGTTCCTTGCAAGCACCCAGCGAAAAAGTTAATGTTTTGTTCGTCCACATGTGGCATCATAATAAGCATTGAGGAGTTCAACAAAGCCAAGTACAAACATCAAGAACATAGGCACGTTGAAGTGATTCATAACTATGAAGTGTTTAGGAAAACTTCAGATTTTAATATGCACTTTGTACCTAAATATTTTATTATTAAACCAAGACAGTTTTTGTCCGAAATAAATGCATCCCGTGCTTCATTTATTGCTGGAATATGATGCAGCTGAACAGCACACATCTCCGAAGCAAAATGAAAAGCATACACCAAAAACAAGGCTTTAAAATCATAGTTTCACGAATGGGTTCTGCACTGGTCAAACTATCATATATTTGTTTCGAGCAATTTTAATACGTTTCAAGTATTTTCCTCGAAGCACGTAGATTTTATCAAATATTTGCACAACAACGTTTCGTTCTTAGCTAGAAAATTGCGCAGAGGTCGACAGTTGCCATCGAACATTGGCGTCCGCTGGGCGTCGGGCGGGTTAAATTGTGGTGGTATTGGAGGTGACTGATACGCTGTGCTTTGGCTTGGATGGTTTTTGATCCATTCAACTATACCTTTGTTAATAATACTATAATATAGTGAAATTGTTGTGGAGAACTGCCTAAAAATACCATAAATGAAAGGGCCTCTGGCTGTACCAGCTGGACATCTGCGCATGCGCGCTCCCGAACGTTTGTATACAATTTCCCAGGCAGATAACTAAACCAACACGTGTGGGAGGCGTGTCTTGGATCTGGTCGTTCTGGGCGTGGATAAAGTGCTTGCGGAAGGGGGTTACAGTTTGGTTTCTTTATGACTGCGTAGTTTCATCGCAATGGCCTTCGTGGGGATAAGTATTCCTCCACCAGAACCAGGGACTTCACCAGTCTCGTCGAAGAAGAACGTGTTTAGTGATGGAAATGGAGGGCAGTATGAATCCCTTGCAAGGTAAGACCTAGGTATGCACTGGCATCGGTGGAAACAATCCTGCTTTGCGACTTGAACACTCATTTTGTGGTAGCAACACATACTTTTCATGTAACAGGGAGGGGGTTTCTGAACACATTCCGTTTCCAGAACACCTACCTTTGGATGTCTCCCACATCACGTTCAGCACATAAATAACAAAAAGATGATGGTATTCATACACGATGGACCTTTCGCTACTGAAGTACAAAGGTCTGATCACATAGTTCTACAGATTCTTTGTGTATGGAGCTAGCCAAGTCTGCAGTTGCCATTTTTAGGCTTCTGAGAGCAGTCGGCTTAAGAAGACGCTAAAGAAGTGACCTCTGATATTTGTTTTGCAATTATACCAGTAATTTTTAGTGGCTACTAATAACTTGTACTGCAACAGCTACAGTGAAGTAATCCTGCACAACAACATTTTTGTGATCAGAATACTGCACGGTAATCTTTACCTTTCGGCCGACACATACTGCGAAGGTTAGTGATTTGTAAAGAGGTGTACAGTGGGGAACAGTGACGTCACAGTAGTCAGGGAAGTGACGTCACAGGAGTCGGGTGTCGGTAAAGATTACCACCTAACCTAGACTAAGATAATTAGCATAATATACAAAATGTATCATAGCATAATATAATATAACCTAACCTAACCTAACCTAACCGGAAAAACAGAATCCTCCGAAGCCAATATTTTGGCCATGACGTCATGAAATATATGTGACATTGTATAGGCAACTCTTTACAAGTCACTAACCTTGGCAGTATGTGTTGGCCGAAAGGTAAAGATTACCTACTGCACACCACTACAAAATAAGGTACATTTCCAGAAACAGGTAAAATGTGATTTTTGGGATTTTTTTTAAATACATGGTAATTTAATGTAAAAATCATGATGGGACCACTCATTTTCTCCACAAATGATTACTTTTAAGTCAGCGACGGTTGATGACGTCAATGATTTGATGACGTTATATGCATTAAGTCTGGGACAACAAAAAAACCTAACTGAACCTAACCTAGACTACGATAATGTAGCATAATATATAAAATATATTGTATCATAATCTAATCTAACCTAACCTAACCTAACCGGAAAACCAGAATGCGATTTTTTGGATTTTTTAAAATACAGGGTATTTTAACATAAAAATCATGATGCGACCACTCATTTTCTCTGCAAATGATCACTTTTAAGTCAGCGACGGTTGATGACGTCATAATGATTTGATGACGTCATATGCATTAAGTCGGGGACAAAAAACCTAACCTAACCTAGACTAAGATAACATAGCATAATACATAGAATATATTATATCATAATATAATCTAATCTAACCTAACCTAACCTGAAAACCAGAATCGTCCGAAACAAATTTTTCCACCATGACATCAAATATATTACACATAAAATAATACAGCATCACAAGGAATTTCCGGCCCCTATCGACGGTTGCTGGCGCGGTGTGTTGTGAGTATTCATTCTCAGAGATAATGTTGAATTAAGGCAGAAACATAAGTTTTTTTCGATGTCAGAGTATTAAATCGAGTGCATGAAGTGTTGAATGTCTTCTTTATCACGTCTGTGACACACCAGGTACAGATATTTATATGCGATGTGCTATGTTTGCAGAGTGAAGATTATGGTCGTGTATTTGTTTGCCAACTGCAAAATAATCATTTGCGGAGAAAATGAGTGGTCGCATAATGATTTTTACATTAAAATACCCTGTATTAAAAAAAAATCAGAAAAATCACATTTTACCTGGATCTGGAATAAACCCAAAATAATTATGTTTTAAAGTCACTCTTTGCAAGTGGTTAGATGATTTTCATCAAAAGGAACTGTTTGAATATGGATAGCTTGTTCATTTTTGTTCAGTAAACAGTACAATTACTGGTTTGGCCATACAGAAGCAGCAGTGAAGCTATTTGTTGCATGTCTTAAGTGTTTGGAAACCCTTATCTTCCCCTATTCGTAGGGTAGTGAGATTGTGTAGTGAAAATGCTCAATATTGATGGTGACATACTGGTAAATTTGCAGCTTAGGGTAATTTTTGATTACTTTTTTCAATGCAGTTTATGAATGTGCTTAGCATGATGTGACCACTCATTTCCTCTGCAAATGCATAGTTTTCACTTGGGAGGCCAAATAACACCCAAAAGTTTGCTTGGAAAGCTTGGAGTTTGGTAATATAGCATGAAAAGTAACATTCAACATAAAGAAAGCAAATCTAACATAACCAAGCCTAATCTAACCTTCCATGGAAAAAACAAATTCCTTTTTTAAATGTAATATTTCCAAACATTTTTGTTTTCAGAACTTCAGATTAAATATCCTAAGCTAACCTAACTTATCCTGAACTGTTTTTGAAGAAAAACTAAATCAGGCCGTTTTTTTGGACTCCTTTTTTGTTATACATTAAAGAGAAATCTGATCAGACATACAATGAAAAAATATGATGGAAACTTTTCACCTTATGCTCATTATAACTGAATGTAATCAATTAGGCCAAAATTAACTGTATATTTCAAAGGCATGTCTTTTTCAACAGTGACAGTTTGAAGGTGAGAAAAACAAGTGCCAAATGACATAGAATGTGCCACAGTACTCTGCAAATGTGCTCACATGCACTCTACAAAGTATCCATCCCACAGCCAGTGGATTCTGATTGACATGACATGACCTGATATGATGTGAATGCAATCAACATGATAGGCATGTGTAGTCATAGCCGTTGGCTACAACAATATGTTTTGTGCTGTAATCAGTAGCCTATGCTCCTGGTGTCTGTACATTTGTGTTTGGTGCTGGGGATGTAATGCAGAATGGCATCTGTGGCAGGGTCCATGAGGATGTCTAGGTGTTAAATGTTGATTCTCAATTTATAATCTCCAGTGATTCAACTATTTTTAGTGCAGCAATGTCTGCATGTTCTTTAAATGTATATCCTGAAAGAAGCTGAGCTTATGGGTGTCTCCATGGGAATGTGGTGCGTAGTCTCCTAATGGTGTGCTTGGTGTCCTGTTTTTGGCATGTCTTAGGTGTTTGTGGAACCACTCCCTGATGCTGCATTTGATCTCTCCAATGCATGTTGCATTCATGTTTGCCTGTTGACACAGTAGGCATGTGATGACATAATGGGGACGAGTTTTGGGTAAGATGCTCGTCTCACAAGTGAAAAGTGCCCTCTTCACGTGACAATTCCCTGAGAGATTGGCGCCCCTACATGACTCAACGGCCGACGTGTCGTAAAACCAATAACCATCCATGCTACATGGGGACGAGTGGTCTAGGGGTAAGATGCTCGTCTCACAATCGAAAGGTTGTGGGTTCGAGTCTCACCTGTCGCTACTCTTCACCCGCGACCAATCGGCCTGAGAGATTGGCGACGCTACATGACTCAACGGCCGACGTGTCGTAAAACCAATAACCATCCATGCTACATTGTGATACCCCCAGTCATTGTTGGGGTAAGGTTCCGACTGTGCCTTGTAGACTACTGAACAACAAATCCCAAAGCCTAGAATCGTTCTTATAGGGCATGATATTGTCATCAATTCATCTCTTCATGATTCCAAAGCATAAATCAACACTGCCACCGACAGTGTCGCCATCTGTCCGGTCGCTTCGTGCCCATGTCCGCTGACACCGACAGTGTCGCCACCTGCCATTTCCCGGCCCAGTGCGTACTGGCCCGCAATAGTGTATCCCTCCGTCGTTCCCCTCTTCCCCATACCTGCAGTTGTACTCCCACCCGAGTGCTGTGTGCCGACCCCTCTGTTCCGTTCCCTGTACAGTACCGGTTGGCCTCGTCAATGCCCCATCCCCACCAACACCATCGGCATGGTCCGAGGTCGCAGTAGCTCAGTCGGTAGGGCGTTAACCTTTTGATCGAAGGACCGTGGTTTTGAATCTCACAGCTGGCTGGATTTACCAGTTCACCCGCGACTAATCGAACCTGAGAGGTTGGTAACGCCATGTGGTCTGTCAATCGTATGCGTCTTAAAAGAACACAAAGTTCTTCGTGGGCATAGTGCCATTCTGCTGTCGTGCTGGCGGCTGTGCTCTCGCCTGCAGGAGTAGCAGCACGCGGGCAGCGCTGCCGACCGTGCTACCGACCGTGCTGACGGCTGTGCTCTCGCCCGCAGGAGTAGCAGCACGGCGGACAATGCTGCCGACCCTGCTGACGGCTGTGCTCTCTCGTCTGCAGGAGTAGCAGCACGCGGGCAGCGCTGCCGACCGTGCTGACGGCTGTGCTCTCTCGCCTGCAGGAGTAACAGCACGGCAGGCAGCAATGCCGACGGTGCTGACTACTGTGCTGTCGTATGCAGGAGTAGCAGCACGGCGGGCAGCGCTGACGACTGTGCTCCCGCCTGCAGGAGTAACAGCACGGCGGGCTGCGCTGCCGACTGTGCTGACGTCTGTGCCCCCGTCTGCAGTAGTAGCAGCACGGCGGACAGTGTTGCCGACCCTGCTGACGGCTGTGCTCCCGCCTGCAGGAGTAACAGCACGGCGGGCTGCGCTGCCGACTGTGCTGACGACTGTGCCCCCGTCTGCAGTAGTAGCATCACGGCGGACAGTGTTGCTGACCCTGCTGACGGCTGTGCTCCCGCCTGCAGGAGTAACAGCACGGCGGCTGCGCTGCCGACTGTGCTACGTCTGCCCCCGTCTGCGTAGTAGCAGCACGGCGGACAGTGTTTCCGACTCTGCTGAT
Source organism: Ashinkailepas kermadecensis (assembly GCA_034440615.1). Classification (NCBI taxonomy): domain Eukaryota; kingdom Metazoa; phylum Arthropoda; class Thecostraca; family Neolepadidae; genus Ashinkailepas; species Ashinkailepas kermadecensis. The sequence continues at coordinate 376,222 of JAOTOM010004915.1, read as the reverse complement.
GGCTGTGCTCCCGCCTGCAGGAGTAACAGCACGGCGGGCAGCGCTGCCGACGGTGCGGCGGCGGCCGCCGCCGGCCAGAGACTGATGCGCAAGCGCGGCTACAGCTTCCACGCGGGCACCGACTGGAAGAGCGTCAAACGGCGGCGTCACGGCATCGTGCCGCCCACCAAGTTCTTGCTGGGCGGCAACATCTGTGACCCGCTCAACCTGGGCAGCCTCAACGACGAGGAGGCGAACAGGTACGGCCGCCGGTCGGAATTGGATAGATGCACACCTGTCATCAAAAGTAATTGCAGGCTCCAAACATATGACGTTGTAATTCTGCAATGGTTGTTTTTTTTACGTTGAGACTGCTCAAGACAGTCAACGTTTTGCACTATGAATCCCTTATCTTGTTTTTCGTTGCCCAGGTTTTGTTTTAGATGTTAGTAAAATTTTAAACGTTTGGTTCACCGGTCGTCTCTAAGGCGCCTTCCCCTGGTTGCGCGCCTTCTGACAGCTGCTGGCGCCAATAGATGACGTTGGTGCTCACTTCAGCTGCGTTATTTGCATTGGGGCCCGGTCAGAGGTAATTCGCGGTAATATTGGCCGTCTGAACAGCTCGCGGTGAGTGGTTTTCGTTTCACTGTGCTCGCAGTGGGGCGGTCAGTTTGCGAAGCCTAAGGAAACCTGCCATGAACTGTAAGACGTAAAGGAGGGTATTTTGCGTGTCTTATTGAATCGATGCATACCGATTGCCCTGAATCGGTAAACAAAAGTTGAAGATTGCGTCAGGCATGAAAAGCACCATTTATAAGAAATATGATATGCACGCCAGCCCGCCAGGCTATGCTTTGCATTCGTGCCGCATGAGATAGGTCTTGGCGGACCATAGCGGGTCAGCGTTAAAATAATTGTTTTTCGTTAGGTGTGAGATGTCGAAACGAGTCCAGTAAGATGTCAAACTTCCCAACGGAAACGATGTCGTTTATAATAGCATTTAAGTCCTTTAAACTCAATTTTTAGCCCATGGCCTGCTCATATATGCATCTTTTTAATTTATCTTGGAAGACATATAGTGACACTTATGTTAACGTTGGTGGTTATTGGTTTTACGACACGGCGACCATTGAGTCATGTAACGTCGCCAATCTCTCACGCCGATTGGTCGCGGGCGAAGAGTAGCGACAGGTAAGACTGGAACCCACAATCTTTCGATTGCGAGACGGGCAACTTACCCCTAAACTACTCGTCCCCCACTTATGTTAATGACAATGGCAAGAATGCAATACTATCAGCAAATTGTATTGAACAGTAGACCATAACATGGGTAATCTCTTTACCTAAAATTTCGTAAGGTACGAGATGTTTATGTATCACAATCTGTAATCGTGAGCATAAGCATGATACACACAAACCACTATTAGAAACGAGTCGTGGGGACTTCATAAACACACATCAAGAAGCACGATGTCGATACTTCTTTTTGAAGGATGTCTCTTCAGTGTTCAGTAGGTGGTATACTCCACCCTATCTCACGAATAATTTATCACTGTAGCGGGTGTTTTTGAAACTCGTTATGTGTTTTAAAAGTGCTATGTTTATTAGAGTAGTGATACATTATTCGTGAAGTAGTATGGAGCATACTACTTCCTGAACACTCATCGACATCCTTTCCGAAGTAGTATCGATATCGTGCTTCTTGATGTGTTGATAAAGCATCCATGCGTCATTTATAACGGCGTTTCGTGTACAAGTGTCATGTTTACGCTCGTCTTACTGATAATGATACACATAGTACAATTCCAGGTAACCTATTGTGTGGTCTGTATGCAGTGCCTGTTTATATTATAGGTATATTATCGTTATCGGTATTATCAGTGTCTATAAAATAGGTATGTGTCAAAACAACCGGTAAAGGTACACTTATGACTACGCTATGAGCTCATAATTCAGTTCAAGGACTTAATACGTGCACCGGAGGGGGCGGATTCCGCTCTCTTAGTGTTCGGAAACTACTGAAGCTATAAACACCAAATTTAGAGAGGGGATTACGGTTGTAGTGAAATTCTTGCAGTATAAATTTGATGATCCGAGGTTAATGCATTCGGGGTCAAATAAGGTCGAGATCGGCCGGCGCGTCGCGCTGACGAAACCTTTGTGACCTTGAATCCTAGGCGGCCTTCCGGCGGCCGGTCGGTCGACTTCGCACCCTGCATTTACCAACTGATTTCTTGCAACACAGTCATGATATTTCATTGCAATGTCCCTACCCCTGTCCCATGAGATATCGTCGAAAAACAGGCGTGGGCGGATTCCATCCCCTCTCCGGTGCTCGTCTTAAAGGTATTTTAAGCGGAATCATTTCACGGCGAATTTCGACATCCTGTTGTACTCGTTTCGACATCTCGCACCTAACGTATTTTCACAGTGTGTTTTAAAGCAGCACTGACTTTAGTCAAAGCGTTATTTGATCTAAAACATATAGCATTTGTTGATAGCCGATCAATTTGAAATATTCTTTTCATGGGACAATGGAATTCGAGTCTATAAGTTTGAATTATATAACCTGCGAGATCATACAATGATTTAAACCTCGACGGCATTCGATTTTCCACCACCTAGATGGCATATCGGGGGGGGGGGTGCGATATGTCATTGTACTTGCAAGGTGGTCAGAAACACTTCCGTACGGAAGTGAGTTTGTGGGATCCTTTCCAACATATCGTGACATTCTTCAATTGGGGCAGGGCGACTGTTTCTGAAATTTCGTGACTTTTGCTCAGATTTGACCTTTAACGTGACACAGGTCAGTAAATACATTCACGGGAGTGATGCTTGGTGTCAATCGCGAGGTATTGTAACACATTATATGCTGGTTTTGTTCTTTGTTTTCTCCAGCATGCTTCGTTAGTAATCACCGGGAGGTCGCCCCCATTCCGAAGCTTCCGTTCGCACATGTTCCGAAGCTTAACACGACATGAGTTTGTGGGATCCGCTCTGGCTTCGGTGGCGGCGACCGCGTGACCTTGACAGTCCGGACCGGCCCGGCGGCCGCGCTGTACCGGCCGCTGATTGGTCCTCGTACGTGGTGTGACCGGTCCGTCCGCCACGCTTCTCCCTCGGGGCATTCTGGAGGGCTCGAAGACGGTGAAGTGTGGGACGTACGGCGGGTCGTTTGGCTGCCGCTAACGCTACAGTTATTTAGACATGCGATTTTGTTTTACTATAAGAGGGAGTTAGGACATACGCAATGCCATTTTACATTTGCTAAAACTGAAGTCCTTTCAATCCAATGTTTTCCGGTTCTATGTACAAATGTTGCTTTTTAATTGAATATAAATAATTATCAGGAGCAGAGGCGTCACTAGAATCTTATCCAGGGGAACCCGATTGCACGAACCATTTACAACACGAGTCAACCACATAAAGATCAGCCCCCCCCCCCCCAGACCTCACGAAGGTCGAATACGGCAGCAATGACGAATGGTTGTGACGAACGGTTTGCGAGCTAAGTGACCTTGCTCATGGAACATAGCAAAAAAAAAAAAAAGGAAAAAAGGAAAAACTAACAGGTGAATGGTAGCATTTCTGAGCATCGGTCACAGGTGAGCAGCGCTGGTCCACCGCGCTCAGCTGAGCACTGTCCTCTCAGCTGAAACTCAGCTGAACACTGTCCTCTCAGATCAGCTGAGCACTGTCCTCAGCAGTGCGTCCTCCCGCCTGCTCTCTTCCAATTATTGCCACCAGTCGGAGCGACACCGACTGGGCTGGACTTTTTTTGGCATGACGTAGACGTCACACGTTTTCAGATGTGACGTCTGCACTCAGATAATTCACATCAAGTCTTGCCAGGCAAAGTTAAACAATCGACGATTGAGTTCAGCGGTAATTTGAATTCACTGAATCGGGTGGGACATCTATCTGCTATAATACTGGTGCCGCAGGTATCCTGTCATGTTTCATTCTCTGAGACTAATTTTGACAGTGGGTCCAACAATTTACAATGTCAGGCCCAGTCTGCAAAGTGCCACTTCACACCACAGTAGACCTTTTTCCAGCTGCAAAGCGCTGCCTTTCGACTACACGAGGCCCCCTTAGCCTGCAGTACGGCCGTGCAGTCGCAAGAGAAAGGCTTCGCTGTCATTTTGCAGTTTTCCCGTAGTTCTCCATACAGGAGGCCCTGTTAGCCAATGACATTATCGATGCTATGGTATCCCTCTTTAAGGAATTGGTTCCGCTACTGTGGGATTTGTGTGGTGCACGTATGCACACAGGCGTCCACACGCCGTATGCACGACACTGGCAGAGGCTCTGTTTTTCGGCACACTGTCCGTTTTTTGCGCTGAACAGCCTTGTCCGCGTCAACTTGGTGTCATATTCGCCGCCGTAGCACGTGAACACGGCGGGACTATGTCGACCTGTCGGGCACAGCGGCCAGATGACTACTCTGATGACACGAGTCGAGGTCGTGCCACAGAGCCGAATGATCCGTTTACAGGCAGATCACGCTCGTGAACCGAATGCCACGGCTGTGGTGGATCAGTACCCGGGTGGGGGTGGATCAGTACCCGGGTGGGGGTGGATCAGTACCCGGGTGGGGGTGGATCAGTACCCGGGTGGGGGTGGATCAGTACCCGGGTGGGGGTGGATCAGTACCCGGGTGGGGGTGGATCAGCACCCGGGTGGGGGTGGATCAGTACCCGGGTGGGGGTGGATCAGCGTTAATCCGGTGGCACGGCGAACTCCCACCAGTTACCGCCAGCTTCTGTGTAGGAGCCGGCTGAAGAATGTAGTCCCTCTTGGCGAGATCATGTCGCTGTCAACAGATGAGCCCGAGGAGGCGCTTTTGGAGCACAGCTGTCTATATGTGTGACCGCTCGCCAAGGAAAGCATCAGGAGCGCTTGTCGCTTATCCGTGGATTCTTCCACCACGCACTGGGCCAGTGGGATGATCTAGCGTCGTTGTCACACATGGTCCGCGACGAGGCCGAATTGCCGCACAGCTTGTGCGATTTGAGCCAGGCCGCACACCAGGTAATGCCACGTGCAGGGGGTAACTTCAGCCGGTGACCGTGCCGTGCCGTTCGCCTGGCACCGGCGTGACGTCACCAGTGGCCGGGGTTGGCCGGCCGGTATGCCAGGCCTGGCTGGGCGTCCCGGGACGCCGGAGTTTAGGGGTGCGTCGACTGCGTTGGTCATGCAGCTCGCAATCCCGGCCACTGGTGACGTCACGCCCGGGACGCCACGTCAATCGGCTTTTCTCTGGGAATAATTATTGATGTATTCGTCGGGGATTAGCATGACCTTGAAGCCGATTACTCGGAATTGAACCGGTAATAATATTTGTTTTAACGATTTTATAGTATAGTGTATAGTAAGACACGTTACGCAACCAGCGTCTTGCGATAAGGATGGTGCGGACACATTTTCAGTGTCTCCAGTTGAATCAAAGCCGCTAAAACAAGACTTGGTTTCGGAACTCTTCAGTACATACAAGGCGGGACATTTAGCGCATGTTTACACGTACTAGGTTGACACAAGGAGAGCGCAAGTTGAGAAATGTCAGAAGAGAGATAGCCCCTACTTCCGCCGCCGTCCTTATCCCATCCCTACACAATGTGCGAACCCTAACCCCGATAGCAGGCCTAGTCATCGACCTACGGGCGAGTCAGCGACTCCACTTCTAGGATACGGAAAGGGCTTCCTTTCGGAGTCAGGGACCCCTCTATAATTGGTCAGGTAAATCCGAGGGGGGGGTTGACGTTGTATGGGTTTGTTTGTTTGTTGATGGGTGATTCACCACGCACTTTATGCACATTCACGGCTAATGCGCCGCCCACACTGATTCGCCGGTGGGCCGCGGGGTTGGGAAATGTCCCGAGCAGTGCGAGTGTCGAACCCGGGACCTTTGGTACCCGGAGCTTAACACCTTGACCACTCGGCCATCCCCGCCCCCACGTTGCATGGGGACCCAGACTCAATAGGGGCCATATGATTACCATGGTGGGTGCGCCCTGAAGCCCAAATAACAAACAAGCTAACAGGACCCGACCCGGCATTTGGTTCCGACCGCCGGCTTCCTGAAGTGGGCACTTCTGGAGCTTGCCCGACACCGGAGGAGGTCCGGTCCGACTACGGTGACCCGGGGGCTCAACTCCCCGTACATTTGGAGGGGCACGTGCTCTTGATAACGATGCTGACATGTAGATCGATAGATAAATAAGCATATAGCGAGATATG